>MU225233.1:687359-699576 GCA_018584345.1 Thuja plicata | reverse complement strand
AATTTTAGTTTCAATTTCATGCTTTAGCTTACATTCTTGCATAATTAGCTTAATTTTCATTTGGAATTGAATATAATTGTGTAGCTTTGATTTATCATTTATTTTGTAGAAGCTAACAATTTATGTTTTAGAGCTTATAATTTCAATTCGTTAATCAATTCTAGCTTAAAAGAGCATACATTTCAAAGATTTCAAGCACTCTTTTTCATAGAATAGCAGCATTTTTCTCATATTTAGATGCAGATTTCTCACATTTGATGGTTGTTCTTCACACACTTGCACTTTAAAATCCTCCGTATTAGAGAAGGTCAGGTTGTTGGCTCTTGTTCTGAGGGTAAACTGCAAAAATCACTCTTAATTAGGAGGCAACAGGTCACCTCAATCACCTTCGTAGAGCAAACAATTCAATGTTTGTCTTTGCGAATTCATTGATTGAATAAGGACTATGTTGCGTTTGTGTTGAATAGAGAGGTCCACATTCGACATCAGACACTATATACCTTTCTTCATCATCATCTGAATAATCTTTTACTACCACAAACACCATCTTGATGTCTTCCTCAGATTCGGTGTCAGTGTCATCATCTTTGCATTTTCCTTGATAACTGGCCTTCTTTCCTTTGTCCTTGTAGTCTCGGGAATGGCTTCTTTCTCATTGTCGGTAGCTTCTATAATATCTTTTGTCAGACTTATTTTCAAATGATCTGTCATTACTTCTATCATCTTTTCTTCTGTTAGGACATCTTGCAGCAAAGTGTCCAATCTCTTTAAAATTAAAACAAACAAGTGGTAATTTACCTTTGCCTCTCTACATTCTTCTAACCATAAGTGCTTCAATTTCATCAAGATCTTCTTCACTTTCACTATCACTATCTTTTCTCATAGTGTGTTTATAAATTGATTTACTTATTCTCATAGAAGTTTTGAATGCAGTCTCTATGTTTGGTAAGACACTATTATCAAAATTATTCATCTCAAATGAAATAAGTCTTCCAATCAAACTGTCTAGAGTAACATTTCTATTTTCTACTGCTCTCATTTCTTAAATGGAAGATACTATAATAGCATAAGTAGACAGTAAGGTTCTTAGAATTTTACTTACCACTGTATCTTCTTCTAGTACACCTCCAACTCCTCGGATAACATTGACTATCTCTTTGATTCTTGTGTTGTACTGTTTGATGTTTTCACCTTCTTTCATTTTGAGATCATCAAAATTTCCTCTAAGGCTTTCTACCTTGGTTCTCAAAACATTCTTGTCACCACCATGTAAAATCATCAATTTGTTCCACATTTACTTTGTAGTCTTTTAGGTTTTGACATCTTCAAATTCAACATCAGAGAGTGAGGAAGGAAGCTCTATCATCATGCAATTGTGCTCATGCTTCTCTCTAAATTTTTCAACTGTTGGTGCTCCTGTAGGCAATGCATATTCATTATCTAAGGATTGAGTAACATCATTTCCAATATTTGATAGTTGGAGTCTCATTATTCTCTTCCATAAAGCAAAATTATCTTTGTTCAAGTTGGGTACATCTCGTCAGTTCATCTTGTGATCTTTATCTTAGGTCTTGAAACCTTCCTTATAAGCACACAAGATTTGTTACCAATTGTTAGTAATAACTGAGGGCGGGGGGTGGGGGGGGTGAATCATTATCCTCAAAAATTAATCCTTAAATCAACCCATAAAGCTTATAACCATAGATTATGTCTCAAGTTATCTTCTCTCCTACAAGATGAATGCCTTGAAATACTTTTATCAATTTTCTACTTGTCAGATTGCTTTGTAAATCTCTCTTCCGTATGATTACCTATAAGCAGTTAACTATTTACCAAAACATAGTAAATATGAAGAGTATAACGATCAATCCAAAATTTCATAGGTGAAATGTAAAATAGTAAAGTAATGAAACATAAACACAGGACACATGGATTTTTGACGTGGAAACCCTATTAAGGGAAAACCCACTAGGACCGGTACCCCAGATTTTCATTCTTCTGAAGTGAGCCCTGTTAAGAGCCAACCCTGTTAAAGGTTACAAACACACTTTTAGGTGTGACCTTGTTAGAGGACTTAAAAGATAGTTTGTCACCTACTATCTTGTATTTAATGCTACCCTCCTTGATCAAACACTCACTTGTCCTGTCAATAGGTATTAGGAATATCCAATGCTACTTTCATGATCAAACTTTTTGATACTCCTTGGGATGTATCTCAATTGTAAAAGACTTTTAAGTCCTGCTTGGTTAAGAGACTTGATGCTTCAATGGTTAAATTGAAACACTAATGATCTATTCATACATACAACTCAATTGCAGATTTTCAGATCTATTGTAATTTCATTATGTCTCTGATCAATATAATCAATTCTATACCTTTGCTCCACACTGTTATGCTCTGTGATGTTGTCTCACTTTTAATTGGTGTCTGCGGAATCTAGGTCTTTCCTTAGCTTGTTGTTCAAGAGTGAATGAAGACTTCTTCTTCTTCTTTAGATTTTCTTTTGCATCTTTCCTCTTCTCTTGTTCACCTCTCACATTCCCCCATTCGTAATAAATTGGGTTTGTCTCTATATAGGCATGATTTCCCATTTTCTTTCCTTTCTACATTCTTGGTGTGATCCACAATTCTTGCCAATATATTTAAAGAAAAATCTAGTTTTATCTCAAACAGATCTTCTTGCCAACTGGAAAATTAGCTTTAAATAAATTACTTATATCCGGCTTTATCTGGATGATTCAAACAATGATAAGTATTTGTTAATTCTATCTTTAGCTTCTTGATAGCTAAGCATTTTTTTGTTTCTGAACACTTTGGTCTATCGGTGAACACTTCAGTTCGTCATCGGTGATAACTGACTGTTCCGTCGGTGTGACTTCAATTGTCATCAGGATCTTCATCCTTTTCTTTTCCATCGGGCAACACTGAAATTATTTCCGTCGGGTTACTATACATTTTTCTCATCAAGAAATGCTATAACTTTTCTCATCAGTAATGTTGTGCATTAGCTCATTGGGTAATACTGTGATTCTTCTCTTTTACTCTTACCATCGACATGCTCTCTGTTGGTGTATACAGTCACTTAGTGAATACTTGACTTATATGCATTATTGATAGCATAGCCTTTGATTCATTGGTTCTTTGAAGTCTTTGGCAGTATTTCCATGACCATACAAATTATATAAAGTTGATATCAATGAAAATACAATACATTAATTGATTTAATTCCTTGCATGATCATGAATTTAATATCTTCAAACATTCAATAAGTTACATGTCATCAAGTGACTACTGTTGGATCAATCTTCAGATCAATGGTTATCTTTGTATCACCTAATTTTTTAACTTAACCCTTCCTTTAACAGAGACAATGTGACTAAGCCTTCATCTAAATTTTATTCAACCTTGGGTCACATTTGGAGACTTTGTGACTGATACATCTCTATGTCACTAAACTAAATGTTTAACTCATAGTTTATTAGGAGACCTGGCGAGAAAAGGCTATAGTCTCTTTATCGCTTGATTTTTTCACTTTTATGATTTTCATCCTGAGACAACATGACTGTCATTGATCTTTACTTTCTTCACATCTGATGTTTGTCGCTAAGTCTCCTGATCTTCACATAAAACCCTAACTTTTCATGAGACTTCGTGACTGATGGACACGTGTCTTACTTTTCTTTTGTCTCTTGATCAAAAGATATTATTTGAATTTTCAATTTTATACCGCCACCATGTGACTACCATTGATCTTGCCCCCATCTTGTGGTTGTCTCTAAATCTCTTGATTACTAACTTAACTTATGATTCTTCTCGTGACTACGGGACAAAATTATATTCCAAACTAACATTCAAGCGGGGTTTATTTAGAGACTTGGTGACTATTAAAAATCCAGGTCGCTTGATCTTTTCCAAACTATAGTTTTAATCCAGAGACTTCCCAACTTCCATTAGTTTTAATCTCTGATCAACAATTGTCACTGAATCTCTTGATCTTTCACTTAACTTACATTTTATCTTGAGACTTAGCGACAATGGTGAAACCATAATGTTTTTAATCAACTTATAACCCTGAGTTGCATCCAGAGATAATGCAACTGAGTAAACTCAGAGTCATTGTATGAAATCATTAACTCTAATCTTATCAAGAAACTACTCAACCATCATTAGATCATAACTGAGATCAATGGTCTACTCTAAATCTCGTTATCCTCTAAATCATATTCTTTTTATTAGGAGACTATGAAACCAAAGATTTTCGCCAAGTCTCTAGATTAAAAGGAATAGTCACTTTTCCTCATGAGACTAAGCAACTGAATAATTAACACATGCAAATTTTGAGGACTTAAGTGCTAAAAAGTAACTACAAAATAGAACCCGTTTAGGAAATTTAGAGATTTTTTGCATTTTTGCAAGGTTGAGGGATACAACAATATTTGTAGAGGTACAGGGACAATTTCAACCATGATTTTAAACCCTTTGAGCACAATTATGATAGGAAACTTCAAAAATTTACAAGCCAGACTCAAAGCATGACAAATTATCAACATATTCTTTGTTCCATCTTGCATGGCTTGCTTAACAAATTTCCATGGCCTTCTAAGTAGAAGGTTGTGTGAATAATGTCACTTAGAACTCTATCCTTGTACTTGCCAATGGTGAACTCTACCCATGCTTGATCTCCTACAAAAATATGTTGTCCTTTGTTGAGCCATGTAACCTTGTATGGGTTGTCATGTGGAATCCTGTTCAAATTTATCTTGGTGACAGCCTCATCACTAATGATATTATCAATTGAGCCCAAGTCAATGATGACCCTACACTCCTTTCCTATGATTTTTTACTTCACTCTAAAGAGTTTTCTTCTTTGGCTTGGTTCTTCTTTGCTTGGCTCTCTGATCAATGTCCTATTTATCATGAGGATCTCACCTTCCTCTAGTTCTAAAGGTACCTCAGATGGCTTTCTATTGCAAATTGATTCTTCTTGGACATAGTTAACTCTATTTCCACCTCCTTGAGAAGTAGAACCTTTTTCAGGACACCTATAGGTAGGATGCCCTAGCTTATTGCAATGGTAGTACTTCATGGTGTCAAATTAGGATGCTCCTCTTCCTTGATTGTTGTTTCTTCTTCCTCTCCAACTAGTGTTAGAGCCTTTAAATCTCCTAAAACCTCCTCTATTCGAGTTTCCTTCCTGATTTTTAGTGATATTATTCTCACTTACCTTCTGTGAATCTGATCCACTTCCACCATAGACACTTTGTCCTCTTCCTTCTCTACCTCTAATTCTTCCTCTGAACTTTGATTATGATTTCCTTTTTTTCTTCTCTTCTGCTTTCAATGGAATTTGGAAACATTTATGGACTGTTGTAGAAGTCCTCAAACTAATTTCCTCTTTTATATTCCATTTTAGGCATCCAAGATACCTAGCCACCTTGATAGTTTCTTCTTCTTGAACCCTTTACCTCAAACATAACTTCTGGAATTCTTCAATGTATGTAGCCACACCTAAATATTTTTTGTTTTAGATTCTGGCTCTTCTTACACAACTGGATTTCATAATCCTTAGGTAGGTAGTGTTCCTTCACCTTGTTTAAATGGCTTTCCAATTTGAGATTGGATTATTACCCATCTTCTCCCTCTCTTCTTGGAGGTATTTCCATAATGTTAATGTTGAACCTCTTAACCTTGACTTTGTAAATTTTACCTTGTTTTCTTTAGTTATTCCCTCACATTCAAAAGATTCTCAATACCTTCTATCCATTCCACAACTAGGTCACTGTCCATTTTTCCAGTAAACCATGTAATTCCTTCAATAATTTTTATTCCTAGGGCTTTGAGAGATTTTAGAAATGGCTCCTCATTTATTGGAGGGTCTAGTTCAGGTATTATGTCTTCTTCATAAACTTTTTTCTTCCCTCTACTGCTTCTTACTTCATCTTCATCTCTATTTTTAGTTGCATCTACAACTTCTTGAAGTTTTACCTTCATTTCATCTAGGGCTTCTTCAAGGAGCCTACTCCTTTCCCTTTTATCCTCTATCACTCTCTTCTTCTCATCTACTTCCTTTTCAATCTCTCCATTGGTGACCATCTTGTTTTCACCTACTGATATTGTTGGCTGAAACATCTACCACAAGCCCAACCAAATTAGGCTCTGATACCAATTTGAAGTAAATAAGGATGGGGTTTCTATGGTTTCCTTACTAGTTATAAGGACTTTCTTACACTTTCTCCTAGCCTATTAGGTTTCACTTAGATACCCCACTTTGTATAGTATCACAATCCTATCCTTCTCAATGCCTCACCTAGTTACACCAACTTAATTGCTTACTAAACCGATGGTTTTACCTTGCTACCCACTTTGCATATTCATACAAAATGGTTTCTTCTTGCTTCATAGTGAATGTAGGATGTGAGTATATATTATTCAATCCCATTTCACCTTCTTGTTGTAACCCAATTGAGTTTAATGGCTCAATCTTGCAAAACTGTCCTCTTTGAACCAAATAGGGCTACTAGAATTAGCCCTCCAAATGAGGTTTCCTGCTTCTAAATCAAAAACGTCCTTAATAGTGTGCCAAATAAATTTGATTTATGAATACCCTTTTTGGAGACCTAAGATATTTTTAAGGTCCCAACTCCTCAAGTTGTCCGTACACTAGAAAGCAAGTTTTGGCCTAAAATGGAGGATTTCAAATTGATTTGGATAGTATCTTCAAGGGTCTCTTATAAACCATAGAAAATATTCACTTGGGAACTTCTCATTCTATATTTTGGTCCTTCACACATACCCCTTTTTTAACCCAAACTTTTATTGAAGCTTTCAATGCATTCAACCTGCTGCCTTTTACCGTTAAGCTCTGATGTTTCCTAGCCGGGTGCTCTCAAATCACCTACGACATACAAAAAATTGTTTCTGGGGCTCTTTCTCCTGCACACACTATATTATAAAATCCCACTCCCTTATACCAAAAACCCATAAAATTTCTATGGTGGTAAAGGGAGTGGCAAGCACATCTTCATAAATTGCTCAAACTGGGGCAACAAACTGCCTAGATAGAAAAGATTTTTTAAAACCTATAAAAATGAACTCTTCCTAACTTTACTATTGAATTAAAATTGTCTGCATGTACATTCCAAATAAGGATACAAGGTTAGAACATGTATTTCAATCCATTAACCTTTTCATGCAACCAAAAAGCAGCTCGGAGACTGTCAACTATGACAGCAAAACAACACAACACAAAAGCACTTCAAAACATGAAAAGATGACCTCCTTTCAACTTGTAATATGAATGAAAAATTATTTTAGGAATATTTAAAACACAAAATTAATAATAAAACATAGCTTCTAATACCTTTTATCCTCCATGCAAGCAGAAGAAAGCGATACTATAAAACTGTGGAAAGTATAACAGTCGGAGAAAAAATACTTCTAAACATGATCATGATGGACTCAAATCAAAATGTTGTGTGAAGATAAAATGTGTATCCCTATCATATGAACCAGGATCAATAGCTAAAATGAGTGGTTTTTTCCCTCTTTCAAATACATGCAATGAAAAAGCACAAAAATTGTGATATTCTTGAAAAACTCAGAATTTTCTTTCTTCAAAACTTTGTGCTTGCTGTTACAAATGATATATAATGAATTTTAATAGGTTCTTAATGTTCTATCTAACCTCCCATAAAGTATTTAGGTGTTACAAACCATCATTCCTTCTCCTAGCTTAGTCTGCAACATTTTCTTGAGAGTTGTCATGCAAAACTCGAAAATTGTCATAGCAACTTTTACTCTTTTTGGCTTTTCCTTTGAAATGGGACCTGGAATCCTTCTTGTATGTTTATTATGTGATTTTAATGATTTATAAGCATTATTTATCTTCTTTACCTTCATTTTCCCCACTTTTCCCATTTTTTTTTTCACTTTTTGGCCAAGTTGACAACTTTGGCAAGAAAATGACAATTTTAGCTATATGACTCCAACCTTTGAGATTTTTTTATCCAGTTGATTACATATGGAATATGACCATCCTGAAGGTCATTTTAAGACACAAATTAATCTAAACTACTCCCTTTCCACTCTAAGATTTAAATTGTAATATTAGCAAGAGAACACACCAAACAACCTACTAAGCAAACTAGCTAGGCATCGATTGACCTAGTCATATCCATCTTAGGGAAAATAAAAAAAAATGACCTTCTAAGGTCCACCCAACTCTCTTGAATTTTCTAGAGTCAATACATGCCATAAATCAAAGAATAGAGCAATAAAAGGAGGGGTTAAGATAGGTGTGCTCCTGCACCAGCACTAGTGTCCAGGTTTTGTTCTTCTCTATTTCCTCAATTTCTTCATTCATGGTTTGTATCCAATCTTTAGTATCCAAATCATATTTGATAGATTTAGGCTCAAATTCACATCATCAACATGTTTTATTTTATATTTTTCTTCTTTTCATGACCTCTAAATCTTTTTCTCCAATGATTTTATCTGGTTTTTTATGTCTTCTTACATATTTAGCTAGTGTAGGATCTTGTCTCCTTTTTTCTTTCTGTTGGTCTTCAGATTCATCATGCACATTCATTTCAGGTTTATTTTGTGTGTATGCATCCTCTTCTGATTACTCGGTATTTACCTTATAATTATCAACAACTTCTTTCCGTGACTCAAATTTTTCTTGTTGTTGCCCGACACCACCATTTAGTTGCTTGGTAGATTCTTTTTCTTGTTTAGGTAAACTATTGGGATCTCCTTCATTCATGTAAATGAAAGATCTATAATATTTAGGTTCTTGCTTGCATTCAACTTCATTCTTTAATGCATATTCATCAATTCTAAAAATTTTCCTTTCCACAATTTTGTTAGTGTTATAATTCAAACACTTATATGCTTTTCTCGTAGTGGAATAACCTAGGAATATGCCTTCATCACTTTTAGCATCAAGTTTTCCATTTCTATTATCCTTCAGTATATAAAATTTTCTTCCAAAAACTTTAAAGTATTTCACATTAGGTGCATAACAATACCATAACTCATAAGGTGTAACAATAGTACCTTTCCTCACTTGTACTCTACTCAAGGTATAGAGTGTTGTACTTACAACTTCTCTTCAGTACTTTTGTGTAATATTTTTCTCTATCATCAGTGTTCTAGCACAATCCATTATTGATCTATTCCTTCTCTAAGTTATGCCATTCTATGGGGGAGTCCTTGGAGCAAGCATCTATCTTATGATTCCTCTATCATTACATAATAAGTTGAAGTTATTAGATATAAACTCTCCTCCTCTGTCTGATCTAAGAAATCTCAATCTCTTTCCTATCTCTTTTTCAATGTTTTCCAAATACCACTTAAACAACTGAAAAGAATCAAATTTTTCATTGAGAAACATGATAGTCATCATTCTAGAGTAATAATCAACAAACAATATGAAATATTTATCACCATGGTAGCTTTGCACACCAATAGGTCCATAAAGGTCAGTATGAACCAATTCCAAAACATCATCAGAGTTATAGGTTTTTCTCTTCAAAATAGACTTTGTCATTTTTCCCTACTGACATTGCTTACATATAACATTATAAGGTTTCTTCAATTTTTGTAAGCCTCTTACTCTTTTTTATCTTACTAATGCTACCAAATTGTCAAAGTTCACATGACACAACCTTTTATCCCATAACGATACATCATAATTTTGTGCAAACAAACATGACTCATCACATAAATATAGATAGAAAAATTACCTCTTGTATGTTCTCCACTTCCAATTAGTTCACCAGTAGCATCAAATATTTTATCTTTTAAATTCAATTGAATTCAAATTGGTATCTAGAAGTATTCAAAAGAGAAACACTCAAAAAATTATAATTAAGGCTGTCAACCCAGTAAGCATTGTGAGATGTGATCTTATCAATAAAATTTATTTATCCTTTTTCCTTTCATAAGACATCGTTTATCATTACCAAACTTAATACTACCACATTTGCAATGATTGGACATTTCAAACTTAATTTTATCACCAGTAATATGATGTGAGAAACCACTATCAATTATCCATCTATCACCTTTAGTCATTTATGAAATAAGTGCAGTTTTCTCATCAAAATAAGAATCATCTTTCATAGAAACATAAACAAATTCTATATCATTATCATTAGATTTATCACATTCACTATCAGTTTCTTCTTCAACTATATAATAGGATTTCTTACCTTTTTCCTTATATTCCTCATACCTTCTAAGATATTTTTCATCCCTTTGTCTTTATACTTTCTTTCTCTTCTTTCATCCTTGTCATTCCTATCAGGGAATCTTGCTGCAATATGACCAACTTTGTTACATGAAAAACAAATTATATAGGAAGTTTACCTTTGAATTTTCCTTTTCCTCTATATAGTATTCTAGCTATAAGTTCCTCAAGTTAATCAAGATCATCATCAGAATTGTCACTGTCACTGTCCACATGTCTTTCTTTTCCTTTCTTAAATTTATGAGGAGTCAATTGTGATTTGAATGTGGAATAAACATTGTGAGGGGTGAAATTATCAAAATTTTATAACTCAAAATTAGTAAGTCTACCAACAAGACTTTTCAGATTTAATTTGTTACTAGGAGTACATCTCAATTCTTGTATATAAGAAACTCTAATAGCATAAATAGTAAGTAGGTTCCTCAATACCTTGCTAATAATAATATCAAAATCAATAGTTATATTTGCTACTCTAATAGCATTCACAAACTCTAATGTAATGAGAAGTCTTGCTCAAAACCCTATCTTCTACTAGGGTATCTAGTTGGCCACTTCTCTAGCCTATTAGGGTTCTTAGCTAACCATAATCTTGCAAGGATTCTCTACTCAAATTATTCACCTATGGGTGATCTCACAAAACTGGGTCCCACTTTTTGGCCAACTTTGACACTGAAATGAACATTCTGAAAAAAAACATTGCTTTCGGACATCTATTATTGTAAAACCATTAAGAATTTGAAGATGATGTAAACTAGTGACTTTTAGCATTTTTTTTTTCTATTTTATAAATATATATTTTTTTTTAAAATTGGAATTTATTTGTATCCATTTTTCCTTCTCCTTCAAAAATTATTTTTATAAAAAATCAGGATTTTTTAGGAGTGACACTCACTTTGATCAACATAACTTTTTTTATAAAACTGATAAGAATGTAATTATTTTGAATTTAGGTTTGTAATAAAAATATCTAGGGAATCCATTTGGTTTCATTCAATTTTCTTGAATATTTAATAGTTTATTGAGTTATGAAGTGATATTAATTATAATTTGGACATAGGTTCACTTGGATCGCTCTAACTCTATCTCTATAAATTGAAATTCATTTATTCTTTTTTTGATAGAAAGGTAACATAAATACCTATCTCCTAGATATTTTTCATAATTTTTTTCCCTAATTTACTATTTTTCCAGAAGCGTTGAACAGAGAAGTCGCTAAATGGTCCAACAACCTATGTTTAGTAAAAATTACAAAGAAAAGTCTCAATAATATATATATATATATATATATATATATATATATATATATATATATTGTTGGAATTATGTTTTTTCATCAGTGAAAACACTTATTCGATTCTGAATGCTTACCGAGCTCACCACTCAGTCCACAGCTTATACCGAGCATTCAGTAATCACCTTGTAAAGCTCAGCAGTTAAACAGTTCAAACCGAGCAGAACAGTGATCACCGAGCATATGAATAGATCAGCAGTGGTTACCGAGAAGAGAAACATTTACTGAGCAGATGGTAGTCACCGAGCTTCACTGTAACTACCGAGAAGTCAGTTACTACCGAGTCGCCAACGGTTACCGAGTGACACTATATCTACCGAGTCACCAACGACTACCGAGTTCCAAGCTACACTTCGGGACTAGTATGGACCAAGCTTCTACTCTTACCGAGAGCATGATGATGCCAAGTATTGTAGTGGATGCTGAGTATCAGAAGATCACCGAGCCAGCTTGAGGAACCCGAGATTCTACCGACTCAGTAATATTTTGTTTACTTATGAAGGGACGACTCAGGAATAAGTTTATGTTATTAATTTGTATTTGGCTGACCTTGTAAATTGTAATTAAGGGAACGGTATATATATGTAATGTAATATATCATCTGATGTATGGTGTAAGAATAATCAGCGAAAAATAGCAGCAGAGCAGAGCATTTTTGCAAGGTCAGTAAAGG
>MU225233.1:639852-660441 GCA_018584345.1 Thuja plicata | reverse complement strand
ACGAGGTTTCAATCCCTTATTGGATTAAACCTTGGCTTACTCAATTCACATGTGTTTAGCCCTGATTCTCTGAATAATTCCATGGTTCTCTTTCCTGCACACTAAAATCGAGCATCAGTAGTCCAAGGTAATAAAATCATATGCAATATATATATATTTTCAAATTATAATTAGCAACATCCATCAATAGCATGATTACATTACCAATTGCAAATTTCCATACAGAAAGATTTAAAACATAAATTTTCATAATCCTCATGACATAACATCCATGAAAAAATCAAGCCCCATCATGATTCAATCTTCTCATTAGTTCACTTATCTAAAATATATAATCAAAACAACCATCTGATCTAGGTCTAATCTATATCAAAATGAAATCCACACAATATAATTATCATCATAACATAGTATCTCGAGTCTCTGTTAGGATAATCAAAAAGTTTATCAATGTATCAACACATAAAGTATCAAGTAAAATCGAGCAATAAGACTGTGATGGGTCGGGGTGAGGCCCCACATGATGCTTCTACATACTTAACTTCTACTGTTGACTGAGAAATATAGTTTTTCTTCTTGCTTCTCCAAGTAACCAACCTGTCTCCAAGAAATACTGCTCCTCCTAGGGTACTCTTTCTGTCATCAACACAACCTGCCCATTTTGCATCTGTGTATACATAAAGTTATATATTTTCTGAATTAGGATACCATAAACCATAGTTTATAGTTCCTTTTAAATATCTGAATATTCTTTTGGTTTCCAATAAGTGATTCTATTTTGGTTGAGCTGCAAATCTCCCAACAATGCCAACTGTGTTAGAAATATTTGGTCTAGATTGAGTGAGATATATGAGTTTTCCAGTCATGGACTTGTAAAGTGTTTTGTCAACTACTGTGGAGTCATCATTTTTAGAAAGCTTGCTTCCTTTTATCATAGGAGTGCTTACTAGCTTGCAATATTCCATCTTGGGTGTCTTCAATATCTCCTTCATATATTCAGACTGATTTATGAATGTACCTCTATCTCTCTGCTTTACATTTAATCCCAAAAAGTATTTTATAGGTCCAATCAAGCTCATTTCAAATTCACTCTACATCTCTTTGGAAAATTTTGCACTAATCTTGTCATTACCTCTAAAAATAATGTGATCAAAAAAGATAGAAACAATTAATAATCCTTCAGGGGTCTCTCTTATGAATAAGTTGCAATCTTCTGCTCCCTTTTTGAATCCAATCTTTGTCAAGTAGCCATCAAGTCTCTCATACCATGCTCTTGGGGCATGTTTATGTCCACAGAGGGATTTCTTTAGTATGTATACCATGTCTAGCTTGACTGATAATTTAAATCCTTCAGGTTGCTCTAGGTAGACTTCTTCCTTCAAGTCACCGTTCAGAAATGTTGACTTGACATCCATCTAATATACTTTAAATTTTTTGAATGTTGGATAAGATAAAAACAACTTGATAACTTTTAGTCTTCTCACAAGGACAAATATCAGAATAGTCAATTCCTTCTCTTTTCACATATCCTTTACATACCTGTCTTTCTTTGTTTCTTATCACTGTACCATCTTCATTTAGTTTGTTTCTAAATATCCACTTAATTCAAATTACATTTTTGTCACAAGGTCTAGGGACCGATTCCCATGTGTCATTCTTAATTATCTGATCTAATTCTTCTTGCATTGCATTTTTCCAATCTGAATCATTACACACGTCTTCAACACATAAGGGTTCAATTTGTAAAAGTAAACATACCTCTTCATCAATAGTTGAACCTTTTTCTTTAGATATTGTCAAACCTTTACTGCTTTGATCTCCAATGATATCTTCTTTTGAATGGTGTCTAGATGTGTATTTTTAAATTTTAGGTGTGATACTCTAATCTGTAATATGTGATTCCTCTTCACTTGGTTCAGGTTTATTGCATGATACATCAATATAGTCAAACATTTCTTCAATAATAGTTTATTTATTGATAGGTGTAGGTTTATCTTCAATAATAGGTGCATATTCATAATATCTCTCTTGAATCATGAACTTCTCATCAATATTCACATGTGCACTTTCAATGATTTTATTCAACCTTAAATTAAAATATCTGTAAGATTTTCTCTTAGTAGAGTAACCAAGAAAAATACATTCATCGATTCTAGAATGAAACTTACCAACACCATCATCTCTCTTGATGTAGCACTTTATTCCAAATATTTTGAAGTATTTTACATTAGGTACATTACAAAACAAAAGTCCATAAGGTGCTTTGTTAGTGCCTGGTCTTAGTTTAATTTTGTTGATAGTATAGGATGTTGTATTGATTGCTTCTCTCCTATAGGTGTGCCCAACTTTTCCTTCAATCATGATAGCATGCGTTGTGTCAAGTATTACCCTATTTCTTCTTTTCAAAATTCTATTTTTTTGAGGGGTTATGAGTGCACTTATTTGTATTTTGATCCCATGTTCTTCATAGTACTCAAGAAACTTGTCAGAGGTGAATTCTCCTCCTCTATCAAATCTTAGACATTTTATCTTTAATCCAAACTCATTTTCAACTTTAGCTTTGAATATTTTGAACTTCTCAAAATATTCAAATTTATCCTTCAAGAACACAACCCACATCCTTCTGGAGAAATCATCTACAAATAAAATGAAATACCTTTCACCACAGTATGATATTTTTTGAGTAGGTCCACATAAGTCTGTATGCACTAGATCTAATTTGTTCTTTGTAGAGTTTTGTTTGCTTCTGAAGTAGTTCCTCACATGCTTTCCCATCACACATTCCCTGCACATAGTATTAACAGGTCTTGGAATACTAGGAAGGTATCTTACTACCTTTACATTGCTTATCTTTACTATGTTGTCAAAATTGATATGACAGTCTTTTGTGCCATAACCAACTGTCATCCACTTTTGCAACGAAACTACTTACTTCAAAGTTTAGCTTAAAACCATTACCTTTGGTCTTTGAAATTGATGCTATCATGTCTCCTTCTTTGTTGTTAATAATGCACATGTTGTTTTTGAATTCCAACTGATATCCTTTATTGAGCAACTGTCCAACACTTAGTGAGTTATGATGTAAACCATCAACATACAAAACATCATATGTCTTGTTCTTTCCATCTAAGGTGACAGATCCTCTTCCTATGATAGGTTTGGGAGTGTTATATCCAAATATAATCATGCCACCTTTGTACTTATCTAGATGTAAAAATCTATCTTTGTCTCCTATCATGTGATGTGAACACCCATTGTCTATGGTCTAGTCTATTTTGATGTCTACTTGTGAAACTAAAGACAATTCTTGTGATTTATTTTCATCTTCAATTTCCATTTCATCAATCATTTTTTCAATATCTTTAAACACAAAAATTACAATTTCATCCTCTCCTGAATCATGATCAGCCACACCATCTTCAACATAATAGCATTCCATAGTATATTTGTGCTTGTAATATTATATGAACTTCTTGACTCTTGTAGGACACTATGATGCAAAATGGCCAACTTTGTTACATGAAAAACATTTGAATGGTAGTTGTCCTTCATATTTTCCTTTACCTTTCCTTTCTTTCTTAGCAATAATAGCAATGATTTCTTCTAGTTCTGTATCAAATTCTTCTTTCTCAATATTACTAGAGATGCCCAAAGATTTCTTACCATGGACTAAGGCTTTGAAAGTTGTTTCAATTTTAGGTTTTGTCTTCAATCTTGATATCTCAAATGCTGATATTTTTCTGATCAAGGTTTCTTTTTTGAATTCCTTTGAAAAATACATGGTTTCATCCAAGATGTTTATCTTTCTTTCATAATATTTTATCAATGTAGTCATCAGTTTTTCCATTATGTCTTCCTCTTAAATTTCTCTACCATTGTTTATGATTCCCGAAGCTACTTCATTAATCCTCTGGTCGTAAGCTCTGATGTTTTCTTTAGGTAGCATCTCTAAATTATTGTATATTTTCTTCCATGTCTTTCTACATACAATCTTGTCTTGGATGTCTCCTTCAAACATATCTTCTAGGTATTTCCATATTGGAGAGGCTTTATGTGCGTTCTTAAACTCATAAAATTCACTATCAAATAAGGCACTAATTGGGGCTTCTTTGGAAATTGCATTTTGGGTGAATACTTCCTTTTGTTTAACAATCAAATCTTCCTCTGCAAGATCTTTCAAAGTAGGAAGATCAATTGCATGAGTAGCAACCTCATAGATTTCAAAACCAACGCACTGTATATGTGTTAACATTTTTTTCTTCCAATCAAGATAATTCTATCCATAAAAATTATGAATTGCTTTCCTAAAGTATGCCATTTGATCTACCTTAAGCTGTTAGGCTTCCTCTTGAAGGCACTTGGCTCTGACACCAATTGTTAGGAACAATCCCAAGAGATAACTGAGAGGGGGGGGGGTGAATCAGTTATCTACTAGTTTTAATTCTTTTCTTCAATTAAGTACATAATAAAATTAAGCATAAATACAACAAGATAACAAATAATAGAACACCACAATTTTTTTTATGGGGAAACCAAAATAGGTAAAAACCCCTATGGGAATTAGCACCCATAAAGAACTACACTAGAGTATAATGATCTTTGTTAGAAGATCTTACAACCCTGTTAGGAGTTGATCTTTATAATGAAATAAGTACAATGACCTACTTAAGGGTCTGACCCTATTAGGAGTATTTTACAAATAACCCTATTAGGGGTGAGGCCACACTGTCCAAGAGCACACTGCTAAAATGATGAAGGCTGCAACCTTCTACAAAAATAGATATACACTATATCTAATAATTGAACTATTTAAATAAACCTGATGTCTTGATTAGTTCCAGTGAATTGTATGCACTCTCTACTTCTTCACATAGATCTTTAACTAATGAATGAACTATCTTTACTATCCCAAAAAAACTATCACCCTTCTCTATTCTTTTTTGTCTATTTTTTTCATTCACATTTAGTGATCACACATGAACTTCTATATGTATCTTCATCAAAAGATATGATCATGTCGACTGTAGGAATCCCTTTAATACTTTTCTTGTCAGCTTAACTAAGCACACAACATAATTAGAACCACGCAACTCAAACTGGATAGATGCATCACTTCAGATAGTTAGCTTCACCAAAATCACTCAAACGTCACACTTCAGATGAAACATGATTAGATCCTTTGGTTAATCATCTTTGAATCATAACTAAACATGAATCCAAACATGCATATCCCAGAGATAGGCACAATTAAAGAAAAATAAAATTATTGTCGGCTCTTAAAAACAATCCTCTGAAATTGTGGCAGTTAAACATATCAACATAACTCAACTTTAATTGAGCTTCTAAATCTGCTTGTATGAACATGGTATAATAACTATGTCTGCAACATAAAAAAAACCACACAATGTTCCAACATATCCATACTAAAAAGTGAATACATTACACTATTCTATATTGTATGTTGTCATCAATGACAAACATACAGTCAACTATTTGCACATGGGAAAATCTACAATAGTAGCTTCATCAAACTTATCTATGTAGGGAAGTTCTCCTTGTTTAGCCGCGCTACCTCCTTTTTATACATCTTGATCTTTAGCTTTAAGTACCTTCAAAGTTTTCCTCACAAGAACCGCAATTCTCTAATACCAATTGTTAGAATGATTTAGAATAACTGAGATGCGGGGTTGAATCAGTTATCCTCAGGTCTAGATGTACCAACTGAAATTTGAAACAAATCAACCAACTTAGATCTAATAAAAAATCCACTTGGCCTCTATAACATATAATCGGTAACATAATCTTGCACTCCACTATCCTAATTTAATGAACTTGTAGAACATAAAACTCTTAATAGTAAAACACATTAGATAACATGTTGGTGTTTGAAAATGTTTATGCTATGAAAAGCTACAAATATACCTTAAGACTGATGTTAGGAGTGGTTAGCTCCAAATAAGAAAGCTATGAAAAGGTAAGTGGAGCAACTATAGGGAAAAGACTTCCATCTTCTCTTATGGCTCTGCAAAACCAAGACAGGTGCACCTAATCCAGAAATTTTTTTAACTTTCACAACTCATACTATGGATTTTAATAAGAGATAAATGGTAAGAAGGTATGAAATTAACACCACTCATTCAGTGACTCTTCACTACCATGTAGGAAAAACAACCAAACAACCACAAAACTCAAAGGGAACTAAAATGGTTTTGTTGTTTTTGATAGGGCAAAATATAACCAAATGTATTCAGATATTTATTAATGTCAAAAATACTTATTAATGATCAGTGCTTTATTCACTGGGAAATGTTTTTTTAGGTCAAATATAGGACAAAGAAACTAACTATTGTCAAGGACTCAAAACCATAAATATAGATAATTTAGATCAAAAACTAGTTATAAGATCATTTTGTAGACAAACCCAAATAACTTATGTCATATCCAAATAATTATTTGATTTGATCGTAGATGAAAACTAAGGGTTAATGACATTTACACAGAACAATTCCACGCAATGAATCGAAAGATTCACAATTCAACAAGTAAGCACTAAGGAGAGACTTAAAATATGAAATATTGTATTAAGTACAGAGAATCGAGCTTCAGTTCCAAAAATTTTTAAAACACATGCCCCTTCAAAAAATGCAAAAGATTTGCAACTTTCTAATCTATGATAATACTTTCTAGATATACATCTACTATACCTACTGAAAATAGGAAAAAAAAATTAATGCTTGTATTACCTCCCAATTTTTATTTCCTCTACTAAATGATCTTGGAAGTCCTTTTATAGGAAAAGGACTACAACAAGCTTCAGATCATTTAGGGTTAGAGATAAATCTTATTAAAATACTATATGGTAGAGAACATTAAATTCAGTACAACAACAAAGAAACTCTATCATACATACTAAAACATTCTTTTGAAACATTTTGTATAGAAGAAACCAATTTGGCCACCATCCACCTTGAGAAACTAAAGAAAAACGCCCTTCAACATGAATAAAAATTGCAAAATCTAACATGTAGTAATTACCATAGTAGACTAAACCCCAAGAATTGTAGAAAACCAACTATCCTTCATTGAAAATTTCAAGACCATGAGAATCTAATCAGATCTGCATTATAAAACTCTAAAACAACTCCTCATTAATGGAAAAGAACTAAACAAGATAAACTAAAAGATTAAAGACTGATTAACATGTTAACTAGACATCCTAAAAGGATAAATCTACAATAAATCTCTTTAGAATCACCAAATCTTCCTTCATACAGCATCCAACAACTGTTCATATCAAAACTAAGAGGTCAAATTATTTCCTTAAGAGCTCTGTAACAATAGACATAATCCACCACTTTGAAAACCCTAAGAAACATGTTTCAAATATCGAAAAAGAAGTTAAAACATTCACAAATGATGCAGAAATCAATATCCAAATTTGAACTTTTTCTATCTTTAAAACATGTCCTTAGATCATTTTTTAAGTTACCTAGGCACTCAGGTCAAATCGGGATAGGTGGCATGCAGGCATGATGCGTTAAATATTATAGAACTTCACCTTCATGATCAAGGCTTTACATTGGCCCTAGATCTCATATTAACTATACTATAGTTTACCTTTACCCTAGACTTAAAAGTGCAGGTCCCATAAAATCAGATAGGACATGTGGTCGCATAGCGTAATGACTCAAAGGATAGATCTGGTGCATCTTCTTTGTAAGATTTTATGCCTGCCGCATGATCAAAATTAACTTAACTATTTCTTACCTTATTCCTTTTGACCCGAGTCGGATCCACCGGGACACTGTTCATTAGCCGCAATACCTCAATGTTTAAATTGAACACATCTCTACATTAAGGCTTCACATCAGCCATAAGATCTTCACCCACTTGATTGCAGATTAAATTAACCGCTGGTATCGAAACTATAGGTCCCACTAAGATGGAAGGACACATAGCATATAGGAATGATGCCTTGATCATTAAAGAACTGCATCTTCATGATGAAGGGAATGCACCTTCCGTTAGATGAAAAGTGACTTGCATGGGAGCTGTAAAGGGTAAAGTTTACCGAGGGAAATAAAATTATGACTTGGAAAAAATTAAAATGCATCCCACCTGAGTTATGAAATAAAACATATGGCCCCATCTGACGATGACATAAAACATGACTTAAGAGTACTTAAGTTACAAAAAAGTATCTTGAAAATAGAATTCACTAGGAGGGTTTAGGGTTTTTGCCAGAAACCAGAAATAGTGTTAGAGACACAAAAGAAAACTTAGGATCATGAATTTATTTTAAAATAGACCAAGAGAAGATAATGATATGAAGAAGGATGTGTGATTATCCTAATTCTAAGGTCAATTGGCTTAATACTGCATATTAGAATTGTTACAGACGTCTGCGTGAAAAATGATTTTCTAGACTATGACAATGATGCTTGACAGAGCAAGTTTCTGTGCTTTGGGCATGTATTAGAAATGATGGATATTTAGGCATTGCGAGCCTAAGATAAAAAAGAAGAAACATTAATAAATGCTTTCCATTGAGAAAAAGTTGTGACTGTATCATGAATTTTTTTAATAAAGATAACAATATCTCTAATTAGAGATGCATGTCTCTTAGAAAAGAAACTAACCTACAATAGACAGGAAAAGCAAACAATATGTATACAAAAATTATTTACAACTGACTATTCATTGATACAAAAGGAAACTTCAAGGGAAGAAAAACTTCAGGAGCTGTCCATGAACCAATAATTATAGAAAATTTCTAGTTAAATCCTTTAAAATGTAAGAATCAGAACCCCATTTACTATCAATGATATATGGTCCTAACAAGATATGATCAAAATTTCTATATTTTCCTTTATCCTCCAATTTGGCTTTCCACATTAAGAGGAAATCATTAATCTCAAAACTTCTTGCAATGGTCCTTTGGTCATACATATCCTTATATTGAAGCAACAACCTACTATTTCTATCATGTTCTTCCCTTCTTGATTCATCCAACTATCTCAATGCATCTGTAATAGGTTATTCTAAGGCAATCTAGCATGTATACCATATACTAGATCAAAGGGTGCACAACCAATGGCTTTCTTAACTGTTACTCTGTCAGCCCATAATTCTTGTTACATCTTTGAATCCTAGGCCTTTTTATTTTTATCTAATACTATTTTTAAAATCTTTATCAGGCTCTTATTACTAGATTTAGCTTGACCATTTCCTTGTGGATGATATGGGGAAGAATAAGAAATTTGTATTCCATACTACTGGCATAAATCACTAAACTCTAAAGATCTGAAACACATAACATTATTTACCACATTAGTTTCAAAACAACCAAACCTAATAAGGATATTTTGTACCATAAAATGAGTGATAATTTTGCTAGTAGCCTTCTTGGTTGGAAATGCTTCTGATGCAGGAGCATCTTGGGTCCTTGTAAATCCTTGATTGCTCTTTATAATACCTCTGTATTTAAGGATTATGCATCCTTCCTACTAGAAATAATATACCAAACTCATTAAATTATCGACCAGGGAATGTAAGCTTTGAAATGGTATCGACAAAGTATATGCTCTAATCTAGTCTAAAAGTCATTACTGGTTAAGAAATAAAAAATACTGAAATGAAACTAAACTAGGAAATGGAATCAACAGCTTAACCTGAAGGTAAAAGAACTTGTTGAAACAATAATCTAACTCTTTGTCTATGCTGTAGGAATTAGTAAACTAGATAATTGCCGATGCTGCAGGAACAACCACTGGTGCTGTTACGAATGGCTACAGGAGAAAAAGAGTCCTAATTACTTCAAATGACTTGCAACTACTTCTACTGAACTATGAATTAGTTTCACCTCCTCTGTTGGCCCCCAGGGAAGACTGAATGAACAAGAACTCAGAAACTAAGAATTGAAGCTCTCATTGATCATTCATAAAACATGGATTACAAAATATGTAGAAAATAAGATTGTATATCTCTCACTAGATTACAAAAGATTCTTGTAATACTAACTCTACTCCTGGAATAAGAACTTCCAAATTATTTAACAACAACTTTTAAAACAAACTCTTATCAACTAGGATCCCCCAACATGTGGGATATGGAAATCATTAAGAAACATGATCAACAACTTTAACTGCAAAAACAAACCACATTTAATCATATATGAAATCTAGGAATGCGCCACTGCTATATTTACTCCATCATGGCCACTTTCAGCTAAGACTTATCTGCAATAGGAACTGTTCTCATCCGCGCGTAGTGGGATCATCATCAGCCCTGCAATATTTGACCTTTTCATGGCATCACTCCATTCTTCAATGTTGACTCCTTCCTTTACCATGGATCCACCGTTTCTGCAAAAGGTTAGCACATGCACATATCCAAAACAAGAATCCATAATAAGTTTCTTACTAACTTTCTCTCATGACATGGCTACAGGAAAACCACCCGACTTAAGGTAGGGAAAAAAGACATTGATTTAGTTTCATATACCCATGTAACATATAGAAATTATATTTATAAATCAAAATGTTTCACACATATTTGCATACACATAATTATAGTAGTTCTAAGAAAATAGTCTAAAAAAGTATCATGAAAGCATATGAAGTTCTCAAAGTTTAGCCATAAAACATATGAAACTTGAAACTATATAGGCCTTATATTGGCCTCATCAATCCTGCTCAACCAAACAGATGTTTACTTTTTTTCCTTAGATTGTTTGAAGACTTCTCGATGAAGTGCTCAATTACCCTATTGCTCGGGTATTCTTTTTGTCTTTCTTTACTGATGGGTCTCGGGGTGTGTTGTTTACTATTGCTCGGGTATTCTTTTTGTCTTGCTTTACTGATGGGTCTCGGGGTGTGTTGTTTACTATTGCTCGGCTATGCATTCATGGAGTTATTTTTTTGTCACTTAGGTATGTTCTTTATTAGTCATCCTTGTTTCTCAGGCATGCTTTACTGAGTGGTTGTTGCTCGGTGATTCTCTTCCAAAGTTGTTTATCTTGATCTTTCTGAATTCTACATTTATTTTTTGTGGCGTAATTAATGTGGGGTCTCTCATTGGGATTTGTGGGGACCTAAATCTAGGTCTCTCTTATGGATTTGAGCATCAACCTCTTTTGGTGGACTTTTTATATATTTGTTTATGTGTTTTAGATTATGGCATCAGTTTGGAGGGGATAGTAGATTTTGGATAGAATATTATCTTTTGAGGCATTTGAAAGGTAGTTCTGTGTCCTCTCATCTATGAAGACCTATTCTACAATTCATTAAGTGTATATGGACAAAACTAGGAATGCCTTACAAAATGACATGTAATCAATTTTATCAATTAATGAAATAAAGGATATTTGATGTTCCTTCTCTCACTCTATGTGTTGTTTCTTCTGTATTATTGTATCTTCAAGTTGGTTTGGTACTTGGGAGTTGCATAGGCCAAATTTCCTACCCACCTTGCGTCAGGTGGTATCAGATCAGTTTTGAGATCTAAGTTCCATTCTTGTAAACCCTAACCCTAGTTGGTGATATTTTTGGGGTAGAAGATTGGCATCTGACCTACAATTGAAGAAGGATTCAAGATGGTTCATGGGAGAGGAAATGCAGATCCAGGTCTAGATGATATGCTTAGACAAATGGATGCAAGATTGGAATTTGTTGAGATAGCCCAGCGTAGACAAATACATCTTCAAGATGTTAGTGATGATGAAATTGAAGAAGTTCAAGGTGAAGTTGCACCTACACCTGTTATGGATCAGGAGGAAGAGAGATTCCTGAGAGCATTGACAAGTTTGAAGTCCACACCTTAATTTAATCCTCTTGAGTATAGTATAAAATTGGATTCTAATGAGTTGATAGATTGGATAACTGAGATGGAAAAGTACTTTGAGTATGAGAATGTATCAGAGGACAATAAATTCAAGATTTCAAGAAAAAAGATAAAAGGTCATGCACATTTATGGTGGGAACACCTACAATTGGATCGAAAGAAGAAAGGTAAAGACAAAATCAAGGTATGCGATAAGATGGTAAACAAATTGAAAGTCAATTTTCTACTTTGTGATTATTGGATTAACCTAATTAGCCAAATACGAAGTTTGAAGCAGAAAGATATATCAGTAAAAGACTACACTAAGGATTTCTATAGATTGGACATCAGATCAAGACATGTTGAAGATTAAGTGGAAAGAGTAGCAAGATATCTCAATGCATTAAGAAGTTATGTACAAGATGAGATCAGGTTTCTAAAGATAGAAAGTATTGAGGAGTCATATTAGTCTTCCCTAAAAGCTAAGGATAAATAGAACAAGAGATATGAAAAAAGAAAAAGAGGCAGAGGTGGTAGATTTACTTGAGGAAGAGGTACATCTCATGGTGAAAATAGTAGATCTGAACCAAACAAGTCAAATTCAAACATGTCTCAAGACAAAGGAAAGACTGAATAGAAAAGTGGAAGTTCATACCGAGGAAAAGGAAATTACTCCCGAGGTGGTTATAGCAGGAGAGGGTTCCAAGTAACTTGTTACAATTATTGTGAGGAAGAAAATAAATCCTTTGAGTGTCACATGCAAGAAAGAAGATCAGTAGTATAAATTCCTTGGTGCAAGAGGAATCACCTAATGAAGATGAGAAGGAAGGAAATCTCATGATCCGAAGGATACTATGGAGTGAGAATGATAAGTAAGATCCTGTCAAGAAAAGTTTGTTCAAAACAAGATGTAGAGTTGTAGACAAAGTTTGGAAGGTCATTTTTGATAGTGGAAGCTTGGATAATCTAGCATGTAAAGAAATGGTAGAAAAAACTACAGTTGGAGAGGATGAAGCATCGAAAGCCCTATTAGATCTCATCGATCAAGGATGAGAATATATTAATGGTGAGTGAACAATGTTTTGTGAATCTAAGAATTGGAAAGTACTATGATAAGGTATTTTGTTATATTATACCTATGGATTATTGTCATATTTTGTTGGGTAGACCTTGGCAATATGATAGACATGCTATACATGATGGAATATTGAATAGATATTCTATTTGGGTTGATGATAAGAAACAAGTTTTTCTACCTTTGGTTTAAGAATTTTGTTGGTGATATATCTACATCTGTGAAATTTTCTTTCATGAAAGGTTGATAGTTTGTTAAGGATTTAAAAAGAAATGATATTTTTTATGCTTGATTCCTAATAAACTGAGTAAGAATGATGTGGATAGTGAGTCTTGTTTCTGCTACAGAACTAGCTTGGGTCTGTTCTGAGATCTTTCTCCTAGATCCCTTAGGGTGTTCACAATCCTAAACTAAGGCAAGTTACTCTCAACTTTACCTCCCCTTCAAGTCTCAGTCCACATCAAAATTCTTTTCATCTCCTCCTTTTTGAACCTACCAATGTTTTCATAACATTGTTCTCACTCTCTTCCCCAGTCGGACTATTTCCAAGCTCGCCTAGGGTAAGATCTCTAGATTCACAATTGTTGCTACTCCTACCAAAAATAGAAAGAAAACTATGTACAAGGTCTCCTCTTGAGTTTCATACCAATACATGACTCTCACCATGGATTCAGGAATATTGAGGGGTCATTACAAGTTACTAGCTAGAACGGGTGAAGAACTAAAAACTTACAAAACATAAAATAAAGTAACTAATCTACTTGCATGCAAAATGAAAAAAGAAGTTTGATATCTACTAAACACACTATCTACAAATCCTCATTACTAGAAACAAAACAAACCAATACAATAATCTGAAACTCTATGATTTCTTGTAGCTTCTCTTTTCTTCAATCTCTACTCTCTAGATCTCCAAAAATGAATGCTTTTTGGATGTTATTAGTAACCATCCTCTCCTTAAAAACAACCCTAATAGTCCACTCATTTGCAAGAATGTCTTCAAGAACCATTACACTAACCATACTATCAATAAAAGACAAGATCCACTTTTCACAGGTCGTTACAACTGAATATTGCCAATCAACAGGAATGCAAGCCGAGTTGTAGAGTTAATTCAGCTGTAGTGCTAACTTGGCTGCAGTGTTAACTCAGCATCAGTGTTAACTTAACATCAGTGTTAACTTGGCCTCAGTGTTAACTTGGCCTCAGTGCTAACTTGACACTCAGTGTTAACTCGGCACTCAGTGTTAACTCAACACTGTAGTGTTAACTCAGAACTACAGTGTTAACTTAGTAGCTTATCAAAGGTTCCTGAAGCCTTGGTTGGATTTCTAGAGGCTTCCAAACTACCTCACACACACACACAACTAAATGAAACATACTAAGCAACCTATCTAGAAATAGATTTACCTAGTCATATCCATCTTAGGGAAATAAAAAAAATGACCTTCTAAGGTCCACACACACTCTCCTGACTTCGGTAGAGTCAGTACATGCCAGAAATAAAGAGATAGGGGTTTGAGTTAGGTGTGCTCCTACACCATAATCCCCCAAACAAAAGAAAGGTTATCAATCCTTGGATTGAGCATGTTTGGATCAATGCCCAACCTCTTGAAGTCTATTTCTCTGATCCAAGTAGCATCAACATCTTCTTTGTCATGTCATTTGACACGGTGCTCCATATAGTCTCTGCTCCTAGTCCTCTTGTAGACCCTTGAGTCTAGTATCTTTTCAGCTGTTATAGATGGAGTAGGGGTTAATTTTACATCTTTTACCTCTTGTATTACCTCTTGAAGGTTTTAATCAGCATCTTTAATTGGTCCTTTGTATGCTATCAAATTTGCAATATTGAAAACCAGTGACAACCCAGTGTCTCCAGGAAGCTCCACCTTGTATGCATTGTTTCCATACTTTGAAATTATCTTACATGGACCTAGGCTCTTCATCTGTAGCTTGTGAGGAACACCTTTTTATAGCTTATATTTGTTCAAGTGTACCATCACAAAGTCTCCAATCTGAAACTGAACATCCCTCTTTGTTGCATCCACCTTTTGCTTTAACTTTTTACCATTCTCAATCATGTTCTTTCTCACACTTTCATGCACTTATCTCATGGAATGAGAAAAATCCTCAGCATATCCACTACCATGCATTCCTTCCTTAAATTCTCTAAGCTCAAAACTTCCTCTTGGGTGAAAACCATAAACTATTTTAAAAGGACTCTTACCAGTTGATCTATTCAATGTATCATTGTATGCCTATTCATCTTGTCCAATGATTTAGTTCCATGCTTGACCATACTCCTTTGTGAGGCATCTCAATAAGTTACCAAGACTTCTATTGACCACCTCTATTTGGCCATCTATCTGTGGATGGTAGGTAGATCCAAAAGACATGTTAGTGTCGAGCTTTTTCCATACGGTCTTCCAAAAATGGCTCATGAATTTGTTGTCTCTATATGAAACAATACTGAGTGGGAGTCCATGTATCTTCACCACTCCACTAAAAAATAGCTGAGCAATGTTACAATCATCATGAATAGTCATGCAAGGTATAAAATGTGCCGTCTTGGTAAATCTGTCCACTACAACAAAAAGACTGTCATATCCATGTCTTGTTCTTGGCAAACCAACTACAAAATCCATGCTTATGCATTCCTATGGTCTGGTTGGGATTGGAAGTGGCTGATAAAGACCTATATTAAAAGATGTGCCCTTTTCTTTTTGACACACTACACAACTCTCAACATATTGTCTAAAATCTCTATTCATTCTAGGCAAAAAATAGAACCTAGTGACTAGCTCTTGAGTCTTACTAACACCAAAATGACCACTAAGTGCTCTCTCATAGACCCTTTAGGAACACAAATCTGGCCTCCTTTAAACAATAAATCATTCTGCAAAGTATATTCAGAAAATTCACCATGAAAGTTGTTTTTAAACTCTTTGCACACCTTGTAGATTTGGGCAAAATCTTCATCTTCAGCATATAGGTCTTTGAAGCTATCCATACCTATGATTTTTAGCTAAACTTCTTGGACTATGAGCAGCCTTCTACTCAATGCATTAGCAACCTTGCTCTGTAATCCCTTTTTATGCTTTCTATTGAAAGTGTAGGCTTGTAGATACTCCACCCACTTTATGTGTTTGTTGCTAAGTTTGTCTTGAGATTTAAGGAAACTAAGAGCTTGGTCATCAGTATATACTATGAACTCCTTTGGCAGCAAGTAGTTCCTCCACTTCTTGAGTGCTTGGACTACAAAATACAACTCTAAGTCATAAGAAGAGTACTTCTTCTTTACATCATTTAGCTTCTCACTATGGAAAGCTATTGATCTTCCTTCTTTGCTTATGACAGCCCCAATGGCCACATTACTTGCATCACATTCTATTGTAAAAATCTTATCAAAGCTTGGGAGAACTAGAATAGGTAACTCTGCTATTTTCTCGTTGAGTGTTTCAAACCCTTTCTCTACTTGTGGTGTCCATTGAAACTTTGTCTTCATCCCACCTTTGATGGTGTCTAACATAGGCGCACAAATTCCACTAAAATGTCTAATGAAATTTCTGTAATATTGAGCTAAACCATGGAAACTTCTCACCTCAGTGGCAGTCTTGGGAGTAGGCCAAATTTGAGTGGCATCCACCTTTTCTTGGTCCATTTTGAGGTTACCCTGTGAAAAAACAAAATTGAGATATACAAGCTCCTGCTTCATGAAGTCACAATTCTCCAAATTGATCATTAGCTTTTCGTCATGCAATTTCTTGAAAACAATTTTCAAATGCCTAATATGCTCCTCCTTAGTTCTGCTGAAAACTAAAATGTCATCTAGGTAGACAACAACAAACTTACCAATGCATTCTACCAATACCTCATTCATCAACCTCATAAAAGTTGATGGAGTAGTAGACAAACCAAATGGCATTACAAGCCATTCATACAAACCTTCTATATTTTTGAAGGCTGTCTTCCATTCATCTCCTTCATGAATTATTATTTGGTCATAGGCGTTCTTAAGATCAATTTTTCTGAAGTACTTTGCCTCCCCTATACAATCCATTAGGTCTTCAATTCTGGGTATTGGAAACCTATATCTAATGGTGATTCTATTTATGGCTCTAGAATCAGTACAAAGTCTCCAAGCTCCTCCTTTCTTAGGTGCTAAAACAATAGGGACTACACATGGGCTTATTCTCTTTCTAATTAGGCCTTGGTCTAATAACTCTCTAATTTGCTTGGCTATTTCCTCATTTTGTTGAGGGGTCATCTTATAGGCAACTTTGTTGGGTAAGGTGGCTCTTGGTATGAAGTAAATCTTATGGCTAACAAGTCTCTTGGGAGGTAGGGGAGTGGGCTGGCCATCATTCACAATATCCCTATACTCTTCAAGTATTTCTCTTACCTCATTTGGTATCTCTAATTTCTTGACAACAACTTCATCTTTTGGCTTCAATACTAAAGCAAACCCGATTCCTTCTCCTTCTTCTAGAGTCTTCAAGAACTCCTTCTCACCAACCATGAGCACACTTGGACTTGATGTTTTTATCTCTCCTTCTTCTATTAGTGACTGAATTTTGAAAGTCACTCCATCTTTCTTGAATGAGTATGCATTCTTGGTTCCATCGTGCATGGCTTGGCTATCAAATTTCCATGGCCTTCCAAGTAGAATATGGCATGCATCCATGGGAAGAATGTCAGATAGAACTATATCTTTATAGTTTCCAATGGTGAATTCTACCCATGCTTGTTCTCCTACAACCCATGCTTGTTCTCCTACAATCACATGTTGTCCTTTGTTGACCCATGTAACCTTGTATGGGTTTTCATGTGGAATTGGTGCAGGAGCACCCAAAGACGTAAAGACCATAATGACACCAAGGATGCATGGTGGGATCTCTCAGGGGTCCAAGGGACTCAATTATAATTTTTTAAGGCCTATAATGGAATTTGATTGTAATAATGTGAACAAAATTGTAAAATGTCCTAATGGTCCTAATAGGACTGTAGGACCCAATTATGAATTTCATAGATCTAGGATTGGTAGGGGTCCTTTGAGTAAGGCATTTGATCCATGTTGGATCCATTATAAATAAAGGGGGATTAGATTTAGATATTTAATAAAGAGTTTTAGTTTTAATTTTCAAATACCAATGGTTAGTTTGGTTTTGGAGGGAAATCATGAAAAGCTATGTAATTAGTGTTTTTTAACCATCCAACTGATTTGGATTGGTTGGGGAAGTTGTGGGAAGGCTATATATGCCTTGAAATGATGGAAAAGTATAGATTGTACAGACTGTACAGACATATTAAGAAATTGAGTGAAAATTCAAGTTTTTCCTTGCAAATCTTGTTGTTTTCAATGCTTTATTGATTGTTTGGGGTTTGGAATAGAGTTGTGGATGATATAAGAGCATAATAACATCAATTTTCATCTGTATTGAATGCTTTTATAATCTATTTTGCTTCAGATTCTGAAAGTTGTTGTAGATGGTCATTTTGGTGCATTGAAATAACTCCACTTTGGTCTTTTGGATGATATAATGTGCCATTAAATGGACCCTATTTAACATATGTATGATGTTACTAACCATTTTCATGCAGGAGAAGTTGTTTTAGTGGGTGTACACCATGAGGAAGAGTGGGAAAAGGGCACAAAATTGATGCCACAAGTGTAGCAGCAAAGGATCCGCCTTAACAAGGGTATAATTTTATTTGAAACAACAGAATTATATGTCAAATTAAAGGTGAATCTAGAAGGAGGAGTTCTGGAAACGAGTTTTGAGTTGTTTTTAAGAAGGCGCTAGTTTTGAAGGCCTAGAGGGAGCAATTTGGGAATTTTGGGTATAGAAAGCCTATAGGGTAAAATTGACTTCAAATTTCTCTAATTGGGACCATATTAACACTCTATGAAAAGTGGCAAGGTTGGGTGTTAAGTCTGTAATAGGATTCCTTTGTAAAAGTGACCTATTACGCCTAGGCAAGAAAGTAGAAACAACATTTTTGGTGATTGATGTTACAAAACAAGAACATCTAGTTTTGACATATGTTGAACAAATTGGAAAAGGGTATCCTAATACACAATTATATTGTTGAGTGTTTTAGGAAAGTTTGAAGAAAAGTCCAAAAAATAGTGGAAATAGGGCTACAAGGATTCCTAGGCCTACTAAGGCTAGAGAGTGGATTTGAGGGTTGGATTGTTTTTAGAGGGTTGTAACCTATTGGAAGAAATTTGAATCTGGGTTTAAATATTTTCTAAGGTGTTGGAGGTAGTGGACAGGTCTCTTGTTTTATTCTTCCCTTTTGGAGCCCTTGAGTGCACTTGGGAAGCCTTGGTTCATCATCCACCTTTTACATTTGAAAGTCAATAAGAGACCTTATTTGTTATCATTCCACTTTCCTCTGCATCAAGTGGTATTAGAGCATAGAATATACCTTTGGGAGAGTATAGGTTATATGTCAGAGGGAGAAGATTTTGAATAATTCGAGGAAGAGGCTCTAGAAATGCCTCCAAAGATGACAAACGCTGAGCTTGCCAAGATGGTGATAGAGAAAGCAAAGGAGAACAGAAAGATGAAAGAAGAGATGGAAAAGATGAGAAGAGAGATGATGAAGAAGAATAAAGGAGAAGAATACCATGATGAAGAGGTTGAGGAGGAAGAAGAAGAAGAAGAAGAGAGAGTACCAAGGGAAGAGCTTGATCCTGAGGATGCAAGGATGGTGAAATTCGCTAAAGACATTAAAGGTAATGACTACAAGAGTAAGTCTAACATTCCTATGTATGATGGTAAAATGAATGATGAAGAGTTAATTGATTGGTTCAGTGCTGTGGAGAATTTTTTTGATTGTAAATATGTCGAGGATGGACAAAAGGTGAAGATTGCAAAGTCCAGATTGAAGGGGCATGCTTTACTTTGGTGGGATTGCTTACAAGAAGAAAGATGGAAGAAGAAATTGCCTAAGATCACATCATGGTAGAGGATGATGGACAAGATGAGGGAGAAATTCCTTCCAAGAGACTACAAGGTGAAGTTGTACAAGAAGATGCAAACTTTGAGACAAAAGGACATGGATGTCCAAAGGTATGCTGAAGAATTCCACAAATTAGATATCAGAGTTTCTCATGATGAAGAAGAGGAAGAGAAAGTAGAAAGGTACATGGGTGGACTGAGATTCAACATCCAAGATGAGATTAGTTTGAATGCACCCAACATTGTGGAAGAGTGTTACAAGTTGGCTATCAGGGCTGAGGACAAGTTGAGAAGAAGGGAAGAAAGACAAGGAGGTGGAAGAGGACAGTCAAATAGAGGCAGAGGTGGAAGATCCAATGAAGGACAAGGACAAGGTGACAAAGGAAAGGAACCTATGGCAGATCAGAGAAGTGGAAAATGAGGTTGTGGCAGATTTGGTGTAGGTAGAGGCAGCAGAACCTTCAATGGAAAATGTTAGAACTATGGAGAGGAAGGGCATCCTTTCTACAAGTGTCCAGAAAAAGATACAAGGAAGTCTGATAGGAGAGTGATCCTAACACAAGAGGAAGAGGAAAACAAAGACAAAGATGAAAGCATTTAGATAGGACCATATGTTGAAGGAGACTTTCTCATGGTGAGAAAGGGAGCAGAAATACAAAGGCAAGAAGAATCAGAGGTATCCATCTTTAGAACTCATTGCAAGAGTGAAGGTAAAATATGTAAAAT
>MU225233.1:554483-638747 GCA_018584345.1 Thuja plicata | reverse complement strand
TACATAAGTCCTTTGAGTAAGGAATTTTATCCATGTTGGATCCATTATAAATAAAGGGGGATTAGATTTAGATATTTAATAAAGAGTTTTAGTTTAAATTTTCAAATACCAACGGTTAGTTTGGTTTCGGAGGGAAATCATGGAAAACTATGTAATTAGTGTTTGTTAACCATCCAACTGATTTGGATTGGTTGGGGAAGTTGTGGGAAGGCTATATATTCCTTTAAATGATGGAAAAGTATAGATTGTATGGACTGTACGGACATATTAAGAAATTGAGTGAAAATTCATGTTTTTCCTTGCAAATCTTGTTATTTTCAATGCTTTATTGATTGTTTGGCGTTCGGAATAGAGTTTTGGATGATATAAGAGCATAATAACATCATTTTTCATCTGTATTTAATGCTTTTATAATCTATTTTGCTTCAGATTCTGAAAGTTGTTGTAGATGGTCATTTTGGTGCATTGAAATAACTCCATTTTGGTCTTTTTGATGATATAATGTGCCATTCAATGAATTTAATTGTTGTTTGTCATTGAATGGACCCTATGTAACATATGTATGATGTTACTAACCATTTTGATGCAGGAGAAGTTATTTTAGTGGGTGTACACCATGAGGAAGAGTGGGAAAAGGGCACAAAATTGATGCCACAAGTGTAGCAGAAAAGGATCCGCCTTAACAAGGGTATAATTTTATTTGAAATAGAAGAAGTATATGTAAAATTAAAGGTGAATCCAGAAGGAGGATTTATGAAAATGAGTTTTGAGTTGTTTTTAAGAAGGCCCTAGTTTTGAAGGCCTAGAGGGAGCAATTTGGGGCTTTTGGGTATAGAAATCCTATAGGGTTGAATTGACTTCAAATTTATCTAGTTGGCACCATATTAACACTCTGTGAAAAGTGGCAAGGTTGGGTGTTAAGTCTGTAATAGGGTTCCTTTGTAAAAGTGACCTATTAGGCCTAGGCAAGAAAGTAGAAACAACATTTTTGGGGATTGATGTTACAAAACAAGAACATCTGGTTTTGACATATGTTGAACAACTTGGAAAAGGGTATCCTAATACATAATTATATTTTGGATTGTTTTAGGAAAGTTTGAAGAAAAGTCCAAAAAATAGTGGAAATAGGGCTACAAGGATTCCTAGGCCTACTAAGGCTAGAGAGTGGATTTGAGGGTTGGAGTCTTTTTAAAGAATTGTAACTTGTTGGAAGAATTTTGAATTTGGGTTTAAATATGTTCTAAGGTGTTGGAGGTAGTGGATAGGTCTCTTGTTTAATTCTTCCCTTTTGGAGCCCTTGAGTGCACTTGGGAAGCCTTGGTTCATCATCCACCTTTTACATTTGAAAGTCAATAAGAGACCTTATTTGTTATCATTCCACTTGCCTCTGCATCAGAAATCCTTTTTAAATTTAACTTTCTGGCTTCTTCTTCACTAATGATATTATCAGTTGAGCCTAAATCAATAATGACTCTACACACCTTTCCTGTAATCTTGCACTTCACTCTAAAGAGTGCTCTCCTTTGGCTTTGTTCTTCTTTGCTTGGCTCTCGGATTAAGGTCCTCCTTATCATGAGGTTCTCACCTTATTTTGATTCTAATGGTACCTTAGATGGCCTATTGCTGCAACTTGATTCTTCTTGGACATAATTAACTCTTTTTCCAGCTCCTTGAGAAGTAGAACCTTTTTCAGGACATCGATATGCAGCATGTCCAAATTGCTGATAGTTGTAACACTTCATTGAAGAGAATTAAGATCCTCTTCCTTGGTTATTAGTTCTTCCTCTTAAACTACTATATGAACCTCTTCCATGGTTATAACCACCTCTTGTGTTACTAGATTCTCCTTGATTCTCAGTGAGTTTGGACTCACTTTGATTTCTTCCTCCATATTCTCCTCTATGACCTCTATTGTCTCTTCCTCTTCCTCTGCTGTTTGAATCTTGCTTCTTCTTGAATTTTTCCTCCACTTTGAGGGCTAGCTAGTAACATTGGTGTACAGTGTTGGGGTTTAAAATACTAATTTCCTGTTGGATACTCCACTTGAGTCCATTCAAGTACCTAGCCACTTTCAGGCTTTCTTCCATCACATGCGACCTTAAGCATAGTTTGTGAAATTCTTCGGTGTAGGAACTTACTTCTAAATCTTTTTATCTCAAATTCTATCTCTTTTTATGCAACTGCACTTCATAATCATCAAGAAGGTAAGTTTCCTTCATCTTTGATCCGGTGGATATTTTTAGTGAAAATTGAAGTGTCTCATTTCTCTCTAGAATCTGCACCATCAGAAAGCTCTCGACGTCCTGAATCCAATGCAACTTGAATGGAAAAAAATGGAGTCTATATGCTCAAGTTATGGTCAGTCAAAGTTTGGTCAAACTTGGTACAGAGGCCGCTAAAAAAGGTGAAAATTTGAACTTTCCAAAATTGGTCAAATTTAGCATCATTGTGAAGGTCTTGTCAAGATGATTCTGACAATATGCTATTTGTCAAAATCAGAGCTCGAATGCAAAAGATATGCAAGGTCAAAGTTTGGTTGACCAAGTTGACTCATGTTGATTGATGACGTCATCATACTAATGTAGCAAAAGAATGACATGGCATCTTCAACCAATTAGAGCTTGACATGTGTCAGGTGTAATGACATGGCATAGTGACCCTTTTGTCCAATCAATAATGGACACATAAATAAAATTTAAAAAAATGCCACATGGCATCTCGCATGAAGGTTATGGAATGTGGTTGTTGTATAACAAAATATGGCGTGGATGGGATTAGATACCTTAACATCCCTTCCACCAAACTCCCTCAATGCCACTAGACAAAAAATGTGCTTTGCTATATTTGGTGAAGAGTATTATTTTAAACAATGGAAAATTTGGTATTGCAATGAAAGGAAGGCCGGTGGGGGTGGAACCCCCGACCACCGGCCTCCCAAAATGTTGGTCAGCCGTTGCACTATTAATAGCACTTGGTTCCCATCTGGCCATAATTTATTTAACCTTTTTAAATCCCTCCAACCTTATTCTAAATAAGTTTATTAGTTAAACCTAACTCCTAAAATGACATGAAAGCCAAAAGCCATAAATTTATTAATAGGTTATTACAAAGATTGTATTAGTTGAAGGAGTTATCTTTGTGACTATTTTTTTTAGCCTTATTTTGGCTAACTTCATGTATAAAAAGAGGGGGTAGGAGGCTTTAAAATTATCTAGGTGGTGAAATTTTGAATCAAAGGAATAGGGAGAAGATTTTTGGAGCCATTTTCGTACTTCGGAGAATTGTTATGCTGCTGAAGTGCTTGGAGGAATGGTCTTGGTGCATTGTATTTGATTTTTTGGAGATTAAATGGATCAATCGTACTCCATTGGAGCTGACCCAGAGACATAGTCATTTTTGTGGTGAACTCCATAATCAAACTCTGTTTGCACCTTCTTATCTTCTTCTCTCTCAATTCTGTTTCTCACCTTAAGTTTTGATGCATAATTTCATTTATGATAAATGAATTAAGTCTTCCGCTAAGTTTTTTTTTTTATTTAAGCATTCAATTCTACAAATAGTCTAGATCCGTAATCAGATCAATCTTGGCCACCATACCTTTCCAACTGGTTATGGGGTTCTTTCCTTCTTTTTCCCTCTCATCTTGGACAAACTTCCACCAAGTGAGAGCAGTTCCTCTCAGTCACATTATCACTATCAAAGTGATTTTCAAGACTTTCTATCCATTCCATGATTAATTCTGGTTCCATATTGCCACTAAATAGAGGCACACCATCTAAGGACTTACCACTCATTGCCTTCAATGCTTTCAAGAATGGCTCTTCTTGAAGAATAGGGTCTGGCTCTGGAATAATGTCTTCCTCTGCCACTGCTTTACCATTTCCTTCATCTTCTCTAATTCATTCACTGACTGTTGCAGTCCTGAGCTGCACTTCTTCCAACTTAGTTGCCATTTCAGCTAATTGTTCCTTCAGGAGTCTATTCTCCTCCCTTTTCTCTTCAACATCTTTTGCAAGTTCCACATTGGTCACCATCTTGGATGAGTTAAAAGAAGTTTCTGTAGATAACATCCAAACAACACACGCCCAAATCTTTTAGGGCTCTGATACCAATCTGATGTGGATAGTGAGTCTTGTTGCTGATACAAAACTAGCTTGGGTCTGTTCTGAGATCTTTCTCCTAGATCCCTTAGGGTGTTCACAACCCTAAACTAAGGTAAGTCACTCTCAACTTTACCTCCTCTTCAAGACTCAGTCCCCATCAAAATTATTTTCATCTCCTCCTTTCTGAACCTACACAAATAGGTTCGTTCAACCAATGTTTTCATAATATTGTTCTCACTCTCTTCCCCAACCAAAATATTTCAAAGCTCACCTAGGGTAAGATCTCCAGATTCACACCTGTTGCTAATCCTACCAAAAACAGAAAGAAAACTATGTACAAGGGATCCTCTCAAGTTCCATCCCAACACATGACTCTCACCATGGATTCAGGAATCTTGAGCGGCCATTACTGCTTACAAGTCAGAACGGGTGAAGAACTAAAAACTTACAAAATAGAAAATAAAGTAACTAATCTACTTGCCTGAAAAATGAACAAAGAAGTTTGATATCCACTAAAAACACTATCTACAACTCCTCATTACTGGAAACAAAACAAAATAGTACAATAATCTGCAACTCTTTGATTTCCTGTAGCTTCTCTTTTCTTCAATCTCTACTCTCTAGATCTCCAAAAATGAATGTTTTTTGGATGTTATTAGTAACCATCCTCTCTTTGAAAACAACCCTAATGGTCCACTCATTCACAAGAATGTCTTCAGGAACCATTACACTAACCATACTATCCATAAAAGACAAGTTCCACTTTTCATGGGCCATTATAAATGAATATTTCCAAGCAACAGGAATGCAAGCTAAGCTACAGTGTTAACTCGGCTCCAATGTTAACTCAGTTGCAGTGTTAACTCGACATCAGTGTTAACTCGATATCAGTGTTAACTCAACATCAATGTTAACTCAGCCTCAGTGTTAACTCAGCCTCAGTGTTAACTTAGCCTCAGTGTTAACTCAACACTTAGTGTTAACTCGGCACTGCAATGTTAACTTGGCACTGTAGTGTTAACTTAGCATCTTATCAAAGGTTCCCGATGCCTTGGTTGGATTTGCAGAGGCTTCCAAACTACCTCACACACACAACTAAAGGAAACCAACTAAGAAACCTATCTAGACATGGATTGACCTAGTCATATCCATCTTAGGGAAATAAAAAAAATGAGCATCTAAGGTCCACACACACTCTCCTGACCTGGCTAGAGTCAGTACATGCCAGAAATAAAGAGATAGGGGTTTGAGTTAGGTGTTCTCCTGCACCTAAGAATACTTAGGATGAAATTCTTGCTGAAGTTGAGAAGTTACTCATTGAATACAAGGATATCATTTTAGATAATGTACCTAATGGTTTGCCACCAATGAGAGATATCAGTCATTGTATGGATCTGGTTCTTGGAGCTAGTTTACCAAACATAGCACCACATTGGTTAACACCGACCAAGAATGAAGAGCTTAATAAAAAATTTCGTTAATTGTTGAAAAAGGATTTAATTTGAGAAAATTTTAGTCTATGTGTAGTACCAGTTGTATTGGCACCTAAGAAGAATGGAGAATGGAAAATGTGCATCAACTCAAGAGAAATAAAAAATATCATAGTGAAGTATAGGTTTCCTATACCGAGAATGGATGATATAATAGATTTTTTGAGTGGAGAAAGATATTTTACCAAAATTGATTTGAAAAGTGGATATCATCAAATAAGAATTAGAGAAGCTACTGAGTGGAAGACTGCTTTCAAGACAAAGGAAGGTTTGTATGAGTGATTGGTTATTGCTTTTGTTTAACTAATGCACCGAGTACTTTTATGAGGTTGATGAATGAAGTTTTGAAGAAATTATTGAATAAATTTGTGATTGTATACTTGGATGATATTATGATATTTAGTAATACTAGAGTAGAGAATTTGATGCATATAAGACAAGTATTGCAGAGATTGAAAGAGAAAAGGTTGTTTATAAATCTGAAGAAGTGTTCCTTCATGAAACAAGAACTTGTGTATTTGGGTTTTCTGATTTCAGTTAATGGTTTGAAGATGGATCCTGAGAAGGTTGAAGCTATAATCAGCTGGCCTACACCTGAAAATGTCAATGAGGTAAGATCATTCTATGGATTGGCAAGTTTTTACAGGAAGTTTATCATAAATTTCAGTTCTATTTTTAATGCTATGACTAAAACAATGAGAGAAGACAAAAGAGAATTCAAGTGGACACATGGAGCTGATAAGAGTTTTAAGACTTTGAAACTAAAATTTGTTGAATTGCATGTGTTAGCCTTACCTGATTTCAATAAGGTATTTTAAGTTGAATGTGATGCAAGTGGAAGTGAAATTAGAGATGTGTTGACTCAAGAAGGTAAACTTGTTTTTTTTATTTAGTGAAAAGTTGAATGATGCAAAGAGGAAATATTTTGTTTATGATCAAGAATTCTATGCTATTTTCCAAGCTCTGAAGAAGTGGAGACATTACTTGATGCCAAAGGAATTTTTTTTTTTTATACTGATCATAAGGATTTAAAGTATTTGGGTAGTCAAAATAAACTGAATTGGAGACATATGAAATGGGTAGAATATTTGTAGAGCTTCACATTTGTAATAAATCATAAGAGTAGATTTTCTAATAGAGTTGCTGATGCATTAGTAGAACAATATCTTTGTTGATTGAAATGAGAATTGAGGTTCTTGGTTTTGATGAAATGAAGCATTTGTATGAAAATGATCCTAATTTTTTTGAGTAGTGGAGAGTATGGAGACTATTTCATTCAAGGATATATGTTGTTCAAAGGTATTCAATTGTACATACTGAGAGGATGAATGAGAACTAATTTGATTAAGGAGAAACATAGTAGTCAATTGGATGGACATTTTTGTTTTGATAAAACATTGAGTTTGTTGAAGGAAAGGTATTTTTTGTCTCAATTATATAAGGATGTTCAGAAATTTGTGAAAAGATGTGGAGTTTGTCAAGTTGCAAAAGGAGTAAGTCAGAATACTAGATTGTATACACCGATTAGTGTACCTGAGAAACCTTTGAATGGTATCAACATGGATTTTGTTCTTGGCTTACCAAGGAAAACAAGAGGTAATGATTCCATATTTTTTGTTGTGGATAGATTTTCTAATATGACACATTTCATACCATGTAGACAAAATCAGATGCAGTACATATAGCATATCTTTTCTTTATGGAGATTTTCATATTGAATGGATTATCGAGGAGTATCATCTTTGACATATACAGTAAATTTGCTAGCTATTTCTAGAAAACAGTTTGGAAGAAGTTGGACAGTGAGTTGGAGTATAGTTCTACATTTCATCCACAAATTGATGGACAAACTGAGGTTGTAAACCAAATTTTGGGTAGCTTGTTGAGATGTTTAGTTGGAGACAAACAAAGTAATTAAGACTTGATGTTTGAACAAGCAGAGTTTGCATACAACAATTTAGTGAATAGAAGTACTAGAAAGACACCTTTTGAGATTGTTCATGGCACACAACCGAGAGGTATATCAGACTTGAGAGATATTGTTGGAGAAGAGAAAAGAAGTGTTGAAGTAGAAGAATTTGTTGAGTTGATGAAGACATTGCATGAAGATATAAAACAAAAAGATGGAGAAAAGTAATCAGAACTACAAAGATAGTATAGACAAATCAAGGAGACATAAAACTTTTGAAGTTGGTGATGTAGTAATGGTTCATTTGAAGATAGGCAGATTTCCTATTGGAACATATGGTAAATTGAAGATGAAGAAATTTGGTCCTTGCAAAATACTGAGAAGATTCGAGAGTGGAAATGCTTATGAAGTGGAGTTACTTGATGACATGGATATATCATCCATATTCAATATGTCAGACTTACAAGAATATCATGAACCTAATGAATAAGTCATAGTACCAAGTTATTCTCCTAAGAAACAGATGGAGGAAGTCAGGGATAACTTTAAGAAACCACCCCCCCTCTTGAAAAGTATAAAATTGTGGTGAATCACATTCTTTTTGGAGGGAAAATTTTTAAAAATGATGGTGAATTGTGGTTCAAATTATGGATATTTGGTGGCAAATTTTTTAATAACGTATACCATTTTTATAAAAATACGGCAACAACAAAGGATTTTAATAGGAAAATTATTAATTTAATTGGTAAAGCTGGAAAATTTTATTGATAAATTATGGTGAAATTATTTTATCTTGGTGTAAATAATTTAATTGTCATGGTGAATGTTTTAAAAAAATACATATAAACTTGGCGATTTAGTACAATAGTTGTGTAGTTTGTATGGCGATTTAATAATTGGAAATAACTATTAAATTTTCATTCTCCTGAGTTTTCATTCTCAAAGAATGACATGTGTGATGATTCTGGAGAGATTTTTAAGTAAGGGAGTTATCTCACCACATTCCATCTGAAATGCACCTTCCATCGTTCATCTCTCTTAATCTAATGGTTTTGATTTGATGTTGAAGTTGCATCAGGTCCCACCACTATGACATCACAGACTCACACGTCCATTGGATTACAACATATCAATGACCAAAGGTGAAATTTGGGCCTATTGTTGGTCTTCATAATCTTTTACATCAAACTCTTGGTGGAATCATCACACGCGGTATGATTGATGGTACCAATAAGTCCACAATCAATCATACAAGGTGTCATGATTTCAAAGAGCATTTTCCATAAAGATTATGAAGACCATCAATAGGCCCAAAATTTATCTTTGGCTACTGATATGTTGTAGTCCAATGAACGTGTGAGACTGTGAGTCTATGAGTTGTGACAAGATTTAATAATTAATATAAATATTATAAACAACTGTCGTATAGTTTTAAATTTAATTAATAAAACCTATAAAATTGTCATATCAGACATATTTTGTCTATTGCATAGCCATTTTTGGTAATATTAGATGGAAATTTTAATTAATGGCAATGAGTAGATATGACATCAAGTAAAGTAATGACAATTAATTGCGGCTTAGATGGAGCCTTTCAATTTTTAATGACATATAAGTTGGAACTGTGACATCATTATCTATTCATTACCAATTTACCTCGATAGAATAATGTCTTAAAGTTAAGACTTAAATGAAAACATCATGTCATTTAAGGAAATTGTTTTCTGACCATTTGATGATGTTACATGAATGGTAAAGCTTCATTTCCTACCACCATTTTGAAGCTAACGTACTTTGCATATTGTTTCTGCGGAGTGGACACACATTTCAAGTTTTTTTATAATAAAGAATTTTTATGTCCACCTGCGTGAAGATCGGCCTTCCTTATTCCAAATAAAGAAAATGTCTTATCATAAGTGTTGTTTCTAATTTCACCCACTGTTGCATTAAATATGAAAGATTTTGAGATTATTGAAGGACAGTTATCATTTTACTTACGAATTAATTAGATCTTTAGGGCAGAGAAAGAATTTCAATCAGGGATTATAAATAGATGATATAAAATCATTAAATTATTATTATGAAAGGATATTTTGGGAAATATTCTGTGACTGCTCGGTTCTCATTTTTTTTTTTGTCAAAAATTAGAATACTAATCAGCTTGATTTTTAATGGACACTCCCATTTGTTTAAGATGCACTACCTTGGATGATCAAAAGGCCTTTTTGGGCCTGGTCAAAGACCCAATCCCAGTGTCTGTTGCTATGGATTTGGGAGCCTTCACCAAGGAGGCTATAAGGATGGTGCTGGGACGTGAGTTTATGAAGAATGAAAATAGGTATAGAGTTAACACCAAAATTTTGTCTCAGTTCATGGCATCTTTGTTGGACCTGGGTAGGGAAAAGGTGGAAATTCTCATTCTTCTGAGGAAAGTTTTCAAAAAAGAGTACCTTGGAAATGATGTGAATGTTGTCATATTTGCACAAAATGGGTTTAGTATTCCTTGGGAAAATGATTTGCCAAGGATTCTACAACCAGGAGAAAATGTTCCCAGGAAACCATTTCTACTAAACCTTGATTTTAAGCAGCTCACGCAACATCAGAAGTTGGCACAAACTGGGAGGGATTTCCTCCAGAAGTGGCACAACCTAGAGGATATCGAGGACTATCAATGGATAGAATAATTATATGATATTATCCTCTCTTCAAAGTTCCATAGAGAAGGAAGGGAGCCTCGGCTAGATAGTCCCTGACCATGTCTCTTTCCTTGTCCCTATCCTAGTCTCTACTATGTCTCCCTCTGGTGGTAGCAACTTACGAGGGTTTTTGCAATGATGTAAATTTTAATAACGTATGTTTAAAAATATATATGAAAATGTTTTTTTCTATTGATGACGTACCTTACTCACTTTGACCAACACCATTGTGTCTTCCCCTACCAAAGTATGAAGATATTTTTCTGCATTTCATTGGCCTCTCTTGGACATCTCCTGATTCTCCACCTTCAATAGTCCTCTTCCTGTTTAACTTTGACTATGAAATCTCCAAAAAAATTAAGGCTGCAATAAAATTTTACTTGAATAATTATAAGATACTAAGGAATCGTAGTCTTTCTCGTTCACTACCGATGGTAATTGTTAGCTCATAAGCAACTAATTTTTTGTACTCCTAAATCTCTTAAAACTATCCTTATATACAAAGGCTTATTTCAAATTTTTATGAAGGGGATGGCATTTTCATATTGTTAAAAATAATATTTGGTGAACCCCGCGTAATTTCAAGTAATTGACTAGGCGAATAGGGTGGGAATTTGGGACACACTGAACTACAATGCATGGAAAATTGGGTCCTAGTGCAAATAAAATTTTAACTTGGGATAATGGGCCTTTGGAGAATGGTGATCCTTGATAAATACCCATTCCTTAATCCACGGTGAGTAATAGTAAATATACAATAGATAAATGGGCGAACAATCCCACTACCATAGTGAAATTATATGAAAATAGTGGTGAACAACCCAACCAATATATGTGTTTTTTATAAAATTTGGGCGAACCAGTCAAACTATATACTACTGATTTTTTGGCCAAATTTTATACCCCCATCGGGACATATTCATCAATTGGTGAAGAACCGCCAATAAAAAAATCCCTGGAGGAAGTTGAGAAGATTTTGAAACAGAGAATTGACAGAAGCACCAGAGGAAAATAATACATGGAGTATCTGGTAAAATGGAAGAATAGACCAATTGAGGACTCATCTTGGATTTTTCAATCTAAGTTGGATTCATTTCATGTTGGACTTGATACGTGATTTAGGGAATCATTTCTTGTAACCCAGGCATCTGATGCCGGAGCATCCTTTGTCCTTGGCAATTTTTCTGAACCAAAAATATTTTTAGTTTTGTTTTTTATCTTGTTTAGAGACTGCTCAGTGAAGTGATCTGTTACTTTGTTTCTCAGGTATCCTTTCTATATTTCTTTACCAACGGGTCTCGGGGTTTGTTGATTTTTATTTCTCGGTTATGCTTTCACTGTGTTATTTTTTCTATCACTTGGGTATGTTCTTTCTGCTTCATCCTTGTTGCTTGAGTATTCTTTACCAAGTGGTTGCTATTGCTCGGCGATGCTCTTACCGAGTTGTTTATCCTCATCTGGCCGACTTCTACATTGAATTTTTGTAGTGTAATTAATGTGGGGTATCGCATTGGGATCTTTGTGGACCTAAATTAGGTCTCTCTTATGTATTTGAGCACCAACATCTTTTGGTGGACTCTTGTATATATTTGTTTCTGTGTTTCAGTTTAGGGCATCAGTTTAGAGGGGATAGTAGATTTTGGATAGAATATTATCTATTGAGGTATTTGAAAGGAAGTTCTATGACTTTACATGTATGAAGACCTATTATGTAATTCATTGAGTGTATATGGCCAAAACCGGGAAGGCCTTACATCCCGAAAAGTAATGAGTTTGATCAATTAATGAAATCAAGGATATTTATTGTTCCTTCTCTCACTCTATGTGTTGTTGCTGCAACATTGTTGTATTTGAAAGTTGGTTTGGTACTTGGGAGTTCCCTAGGCCCCATTGCCTACCCACCTTTTGTCAGCTTCAACCCACTTAGTAACGTAATCAATGGCTACCAAGATCCATTCCACTAGACTTATTAGGAATCTATCCAATGAAATCCATTCCCCATTTTTGAAAAGGTGCATCAACTATAATAGGCCTCAAAGGTAAATTCTCACTAAATTTAATCTTACCTACAAATCTCTTGCAATCATCACATTTCTTGACATAACTATGGGTATATTTGAAGATAGTAAGCCACCAAAAGCAAGACCTCATAATATTATGTGCATTAGTCTTAGGCATATAATGGCCCCCACATGCACCAATATGCATTTGTTCCAACAAGTTATTTGATTTATCATAGTCCACACATTTGAGAAAGAATCCTTCATTTCTCCTCCACCATAACTGGCCTTGTATTATTACATACTTAATGGCATGTAGCTTAACTGTTCTCTTTCTGTTTTCATCCATTTGAAGAGGAAATTTTTTTTTTGTAAATATCCAATGATGTCGTTACACCATTCACAATAATCAATATAAAAAATATAAGGCCTTTTCTCTTCTTCTAACATATTTACTTGATTTGCATCTAAATTTCTCTAAGCCGTTAATTTTTCAAGTCCTATGCCTCTGGCAAATTTTGTGATCTAAATGTCAATATTAAACTCTTGGATTTTATTTATCTATCTACTCCTCCTTCTTGAAACTTCATGTTCAAATAGAATGTCCTTCACAACAACATTAGGTACATAAGCAATTATATTTTCTCCTACAAAATAACATCTAAAAGCTTTGACAAATTTAACCAGAGCATGTGTTTTTTTTCTCCAATGATGTTATAGTTTAATTCTGCTTCTTGTAAAGGCTTACTAAAAAAAGAAATGGGATGTTCAAAACTCTCTGAAGGCTTTTCCAACAATACCCCAACAATAATATTGTATGAAGAAAAGGAGATAATCTAAAAAGGTTTATTATAATTAGGTGATCTCAAAACAATAGCATCTTTGATATATTATTTATAACCTGAAAAATTCTTTAGATGCTTCTTCACTCCATTCCACATTTTCTCCTTTCTTCATCATCTTTTAATAGGAATACTTATTTCTGCAAAATTTATAACAAATCTCCTTAACAAGAAAGATTTAATGACCTTGACATTCTTTCGCTGAGAGATTTTCTCAATAGAAACAACTCTTTTAGGATCAAATCTTACTCCATGTTTAGATAGAATATGTCTTAGGAGTTTTCCCTATGTGGCTCCAAAAGCACATTTCTTTGGGTTGAATGAAACCCAATATTCTAAAGCTCTTACCAAAATCCTTTCAAGATGATTACAATATTGATCTTGTTTTGTTGAATAAGTTGTCAAATCATCTTGATAAATAACTAATAAGTTATTTATGAAATATTCAAATGCTACATCCATGGCCTTCTAAAGAATTGTCCCAGCATTTGTTAACCCGAAAGACATTCTCACATAAACATCAGTACCCTATGGTGTGGTGAATGTAGTCTTAAATTGTTTAGATTCCTTAACCATGACTTGGTTATATCTTGAGAGCTCGTCCATCACAGATATCAATTCAGACCCTGTAACTCTTTGTAACGTAGCTTCCATATTTGGCAAACCATAATTATGTTTTAATGAATTTACATTCAAATTTCAAAAATTTACACAAAGTTTGATATCACCATTTTTTTTCTCACTGGTACCAAGTTTGATACCCATGTTGAATGTCTGATGGTTTTGATAATCCCAACATCTCTCATCTTATTTAATTCTTCCTCTATTTTAGGTTCCAAGGTAGGATTAATAGGTCTCAATTTTTGTCTGAAACATCTGGTGCCTTCCTTTAAAGGAATCTCATGTTGAAACAAATCTTTTCTATAGGCCTTGAAATCATCATAGGACCATGGAAAAATATGCCTATACTTTCTAAGAAGATCAACCAAATACTTACTAATTTAGGAGAAATTTTTTTACAAAAATACACATTCTTAGGGCTCTCAGTTGTTCCTACATTTATTTCTTCCAAATATTCAAGTTTACTTACCTTATTTACAGAAAATGACTTGTCTTTATTAACAAAATCTTTTTCTAGAATAAACATCCCCTTGGGACCTCTATTTTATTTTAATTAAAGTGCCTCTTTACCAAAAATGGTATCTTTATTATCCAAGGTTTTAATACATCCATTTAAATCCATTTCTTTGTCTAAAAATTCTTCTTCATAACTAACAAATCTCATAATATCAAAATCGTCTAAAAAGACTTGCCAATTTTCAACATTGTCTGGTATTAAAGGCCTAGATTTAATATTTATTTTAGAAATTATTGCATATATAATATCCTCAGGTCTTAAAGAGATGTTAGGTAGTAAATCTTCCATTTTGTTCTAACCTCTATATATCCACTCAATACCAAATGCATCAAAATATTCCAATTCATCCCAAACATCACTTCTATAGTGCTTGAGTCTTTGATTTTTTGAAACATATTTGGACTTAATCTGAGATATTATCAATTCAGAGTCTCCAATCACTTTTAGACCTTTTATCTTGTGTTTTGAGGCTAATTTTAGACCTACTAAAAAATCTTCATACTCTGCAACATTGTGTGTACATGTAAAGAACAATGTAAAAAAAAACTTGAAGATCTTACCAATAGGAGCTATTAATAGGTTTCATGCATCAGCTCCTTAGAACTTTCTCCATCAAAGTACATTGTCCACAAATCATACTAGTCCATCAAATTGTTTTTTTCATTAGATAACAACATACGTTGAGTTTCTTCTTCAACCCCTATGTCTTGTACTTGAAAAGATCCAATATCAATATCCAAAAAAAAAATTTCCTATCAGCATCTTCATTTATTTCAATCATGTGGGGAGTCCTACTTTCTTGAAACACCTTAACATCATTACTATTAATATTTAAATTAGAAAAAGTTAGATCATATTGTATACTTCTTCCCATCATTGAAGTAATCCTTTTTCTTGACAACAACATTCCATAATGAGGATGGATATCAACGACCAAGACACTCATGGTCAACACCTTATTAGGACATGCAACAAAATTATAAGGCAAAGCCTTAATAGTAACAATAACTAGTATTTCTTTGGAGTCCATTGCCTGACATCTTCCATGAGGAGTATCAACTTGTAATCCCATTGACTTCATTCTCTCTACAGGCATAACAGTATTAGATGCTCTTGAATCTATCATACAATTGTTTATCATCTTACCATTGATAAAAAACAAACTTAAGAAGAAAGGGTGAACAACTCGTAATGGATTATTCTAATTATTTGTATTTAAACAAAATTGAGAAATTTCTAAAATCATTTCTTCAGACTCCTTTCCCTTGCTTTCTGATTTGTCTTGTATATTTTTCATCTTTTCAACATCTTCTAGTTTTTTAAATCTTATTGAAGAAACACCATTTACCATTATGAGGACCTTCTCCTTATGTTCCTCAATTCTCATCATTTCCAAAAATGGAACTTTAACAGTCATTTGTGACAATAGTTTCCCCATATCAATAGGGTTGTATATTACATCACAGTATTTTTGTTTCTCAATAATTATATTACTATTCTCAACTTGAATGGCCGAAGTTAACTCTTCTTTCTTTGATTTCTTATTTTCCATTTTAGGAGGGGAGAAACTTGTTTCTTGTGTTTTTGTTTTATTTTGTTTTACCTCATAGACAATGTTTGAACCATCTTATTTTTTTTACACTGTTGAGTTTTAACTTACTTACATTGTTAGGAGATCCTCAATGAGGATGTTTTGTATCTACAGAATTACCACTTTTCTTGTTCTTACTATCTGATTTTATCTCTTTAAAAAGAAAAGTAACTGGTTTTCTTTCTACTCCACCAACTATTCTATTTCTTATCATAATTACTTCTTTCTTTGGTTACCAAATCAGCTATAATCTAAACTATTTCCTCGTCAGAAGGTCTTCTTAATAGTGTAGTTTCCTTACTATTCTGAGAATTACACCTTACATTATAAACATATTCATCTCCTTTAGCACTAGGAAAAAATTGTTGATCATATGCTTCTACTCTTCTTCGTGATCCAGATACATCATTATTTTCAATTTTATTATTAGAATCTACTTCTGGACATGAATATGAATAAGTCATAGCACAAGCGATGTGATAATGCAACTCATCTTCCTCCTCTTCTTATTCCTTATTTACATTTATATTTAGAGAAAAAACACAATATTAAGGATTGTGTGGGGACTGACAAGCTTCACACAAATAATCATCATTACACATGTTAATAAATTTTTTGTGTAGAGGATCAGGGGTCTTAAAAGTAGGTGTGTATTTATTTTGGGGGACAATAGGTTTCCCATTTGAATGGGAGCTCCTCTCCTAGAGCTTTCTTTCTCTCTCCAATACCTTCTCCTGATCTTCTTTAGGGTCTCTATCACCACCCTAACTAGAGGTTACCTCTTTGATCCTTTAACACACTACAAGCACTCCACCAACTTCAAATTATTCACTAAACCCTTCTCCATAACCTCTCACATCCATGGATTTTTCTGACCTTCTACTTTCCCAATAGGATCATCTTCTTATGGATTGGATTCCTGACTCCTCTTAGGTCTAATTAAACTCCTATGGATCCAAATTTGTAGATCTTTCACCTAATTTCCAAACGGGTTCTAAGTTACTAGTCTTTTAGGCCTTGTAGCCCTTGTAGGCCTATTAGCCCTCCTACACACTGAAAAGATGGATTTTACCCTAAAATACCTCAATACCCCTTGAATATAAATAAATATTCCTTGTAGGTTTTTCCTAAGCTTAGATATTTTCTAGGTCTAAGCTTCCCACACTGTCCATACAATGGATTTTGACCAAACCCCTAAAATCAAGAGTTTCTAGGGCATGAATATCGGTCTGGTTTCTTTATCTTCTTTAACTATTCTAATGAGATCCTACAAACTTCTCCTTCCACCATTAGTTCTCCAATTCATTCCCCTACACTCCTCTATCATTTATTGGCACATATCAATCACCTAGCAATCTTCATTGCCTCTGCACTATTTAGTTACCCTAGCTAGAATAACCAGTACTCGCCTAGGGCTTGAATGTTCTCTTGCCTCCCCTAGATCCACACACTCCACACACTATATCTACAATTTATATACAATTATTTAATGGATTCCAAGTGGTCATGGGACTTTGAACCATGGAAATGACCAGAAAAGCCATTTTCTACATGACTGGTCAAAAATTGGACAGTGAACTAACAAAACACAAAAGATTTACAAAAAGCTAACAAAAATGAACAATAGACTAATCCAATGCCACAAATATCTAAGAAATCACATATTAAATACTCTCCATGCTTTCATTCAATCCATTCAATCTACTAAAGTGTTGGATGATGGCTTTGTATCCTAATTACAATGTTAATTGGTCCTTCTCATTAACTAGTCCATACAAAATGATGTCTAATGAGAATTTTAGGGTTTGTGTCACCTTATACACACTAATACCACATGCCTGGACCCTCTAGTTAGGATTTGGGTGTCATAAAAGCTGATTCCTAAAATCTAGGAAATGTTGTCATGACAACTTTGACAACTTTTGTCAAAATGACAATCTATCATCTTCAATAGCGCTATTTGGTTTCAAAACTTACCAAATGACCCTAAAACACTTGAAAACATTAAAATCTTGAATATCTCCCCATTTTGGAGCTTTGGTAAACTCTTTGACCTTTTGGTTGACTTCTAGGTTCTAGACCCCTAGAATCAACTTGACTCAACAACTCGCAAACCCTAATCTCTCCTAGCACTAAAATACACCTTAAACATGCATGGGACTTTATAACATATTCCTTATTCAAAGATAATTTTCCAAAGCAAAATAAAAGCCAAAATGACTAAAGATATTTCAAAAGACCTTAGAGTGATCCTGAACCATCCCCCCTACAAAAAACAAGTTAAGGTACCTATGGTGTCAGGAAATATTCACTAATTCCATGCTTCTTGAAATCACTCTCAGCTATCCAAGTGGCTTCTAACTTTGGTTTCATTCTCTACTTCACTAGATGCTCCATATAGACCCTGTGTCTTTTCTTCTTCTTTACCCTTGAATCCAATATCCTTTCAGCTTGTCGCTTGATCTATTCCAGAGTCTTGAAATCTCCCATATCTCTATTCACTTAAGTACTTTATTGTATCTCATCCATCTCTAGCCCCTTATACCTGATAAAATCTTTCACATTGAAGATTGGATAAATTGGCATCTCCTTGGGAAACTATGCCATGTAGGGATTGCGTCCATACTTAGCCAATACCTTGCAAGGCCCAATCCTTTTGATCTGTAGCATACTAGGTATTCCCTTTTGTATTCTTGCCTTATTAAAAAATACCATTACTAGTTCATCCACTTCAAACTGAAAATATCTTCTTCCCTCATCTCTTTTGGCTTTCAACTTCTGATTGGCCTCCATTAAGGTCTTCTTTACTTGATCATAAACCTCCCGCATTGACTGTGTAAAGTCATATTTATGTCCACTAACTCCCTCATACCATATTAGGTCTCTGAGCTCCATCACACCTCTTGGATGTGCCCCATACACAATCTCAAATGGAATCTTCCCTGTAGTCTTGTTTGTGCTATCATTATAGGAAAATTCAGCTTGTGGGATAACTTGCTCCCATCCTTGCCCATATTCTTTTGTTAGACATCTAAGCAAATTCCCAAGAACTATATTGATTACTTATGTCTGCCCATCCATTTTAGCATGATAGACAAAGTTATGAGATAAATTTGTGCCCAATCTCTTCCATAGGGTCTTCCCAAAGTGCCCCATGAACTTCACATCCCTCTCTGCAACAATACTCATTGGTAGACCATGAATCCTAACTATCTCCTTGAAGAAAAAGTAGGAAATATGACTGGCATCATGTGTTTTTTTACATGGGATGAAGTGACTCATCTTAAATCTATCTACTACTACAAACAAACTGTCTAAACCAGTTGGAGTCCTAGGTAACCCCAATATGAAGTCCATACTTATGCACTCCTAAGGGCTGTTTGGGATGGGTAATGGCTGGTAAAGTCCTGCATTTGATGAATTTCCTTTAGCCTTCTGATAGATCCCACACTCTTCCACATACCTTCTCACTTCCTTCTGCATTTTGTGCCACCAGTAGAACCTTTCCACCAGGTCCAGTGTCTTGTTAAGTCCAAAGTGTCCACTTAGGCTCTCATTATGCTTCTCCTATATTAGGTTATCCCTCATAGAGACTTTTGGAGCACATACTTGCTTTCCTTTGAATAGAAACCTATTTTGCAATGTATACTCTACAAACTCACTGTGAAAGTGATTCTCAAAATGTTTACAAACTTTGTAAATCTCTAAGAAATCTAAATCTCCCTCATATAGGTCTTTAAAACCATCAATTCCTATACTCTACAACTGAATAGTGAACAGTCTCTTACTAAGGGCATCTACAACTTTTTTTTGCAACCCCTTCTTATATTTTATAGTGAAAGTGTATGGCTATAGGAACTCCATCCATTTGAGGTGTCTCAAGCTAATCTTGTCTTGAGTGTTTATATAACTCAATGCTTGGTTATCTGAAAAGACAACAAAATATTTAGGCAATAAATAATGCCTCCATTTCTTTAAGGCTTTCACAAGAGAATATAGCTCCAATTCATAATAATAGTATATAGAATTAGCCTCATTTAGCCTTTCACTAAAAAATCCCATAGGTCTACCTTCTTGGCTTAGGACAACCTCCACTGCTATGCTACTGGCATCACATTCTACTATGAAGGGTTTTTCAAAACTTGATAACAACAATATAGGTTGAGTAGCTACTTCCCTCCTTAATCTCTTGAACCCATTATTAGCTGATTTGGTCCACAAAAACTTTGTTCTCAATCCTCCTTTTATGGTCCCTAGGACTGGAGTACAATTCTCACTGAATCTCCTCATAAAATTTCTATAGAATTGGGTTAACCCATGGAAGCTCCTAAATTCATTCCCTATCTTAGGAGTAGGCCAGTTCAATATGGCCTCTACTTTCTACTTATCCATTTTCAAGTCACCCTTGGAAAAGACAAATCCTAGGTAGACTAGCTCTTCATGAACTCACTCTTTTCAAGATTGATTTTAAGCTTCTCTTCCTGCAACTTCTTCAACACTAACTCTAGATATTTCATACAATCCTCCTTTCTCTTACTAAAGATGAGGATTTCATCTAAATAGACAACTACAAACACACCTATATAGTCTTTCAAGACTTCATTCATCACCCTCATAAAGGTAATATGTTCATTGGTAAGCCCAAAGGGAATAAATAACCAATCATATAAACCCTGTATAGTCTTAAATGGAGACTTCCACTCATCATCTTCTTTCATTCTAATTTGATAGTAACCACTTTTCAAGTCAATTTTAGAAAATAATTTAGCACCCCCCAAAGAATCCATCAAATCTTCTATTCTAGGAATTGGAAATTTATACCTGATAGTTATCCTATTTATTGCCCTAGAATCAGTACACATCCTCCAATTACCTCCCTTCTTAGGATCCAACACCTATGGGATAGCACAAGGACTTATGGTTGTCCAACAATTCTTGCACTTGTCTGGTTGTCTCCTTGTTTTCCTTTGATTTCATCTTGTATGCAACTTTGTTTGGCAAGGATGCTCCAAGTATGAATTCAATCTAATGACTTATCTCCCTCTTTGGTGGTAGTGAATCTGGTGTCCCTTCACATATTATGTCTTTGAACTACTCTAGCAGTTGTTCCACTTCCTTTGGCATGGGTGCTTTCTTATGAGTCTCCTCCTCCTTTTTCTTTATCATGTTTGCATAGCCAACTTCTTCGTCTCTCAAATCCTTTAGGCATTCCTTCCCACTCATCAATAATGTGCTGGATTTTTTCTTCTCCACTATGTCTTGTTCTACCAAAGACTAGATTTTAAAATTTACCCCATTTTCTTTAAGGAGTACTTGTTATCTTTCCCATTATGGATAGCTTCTCTATCATACTTCCATGGTCTACCAAGCAATAGATGGAAAGCATCCATTGGCAACAGATAAAATAGTTTCCTATCTTGATACTTTGCAATGGCAAATTCTACCCACACTTTCTCATTTACCAAGATATTTTGGCCCTTGTTTAACCATGTAACTTTATAAGGAAACACATGTGGGATCTTGGTGAGTTTCAGCTTCTCTACTACCTCCTCAGATATAACATTATCGGTAGACACTAAATCAATGATCACCTTGCACACTTTTCCCAATATCTTGCATTTGACTCTGAAAAGAGCCCTCCTCTGCTTGTGTTCATCTTTAGTGGGTGTCTTGACTAAAATTACTCTCAACATAAGGTGTTCTCCTTTCTCTAAATCTAAACTCACGTCTGATTATTTAGAACAATATTCCTCTTGGACATAAGTTATCTTCTTCTTGGCTTGTGATGATGTTGGCTTATTTAGACACCTATATGCAGGGTGTCCCAACTTTCCATAGTTGTAGCATTTCATGGAAGAAAAGTGAGACCTTATCTAAAAACCTCTTGATCTTCCTCTGCCACTATTATAAGAACCTCTTCCTCTATTTTGGTATCCACCTCTATTGCTTGAATCTTTTAATTTCTTTGTATATCTGGAGTCACCTTGAATTCTACTATCATTTCCTCTTCCACTTGAACCTTCTCTATGGCCACCCCTATTGTCTCTACCCCTTAGTCTACCTCTAAATCTAGAATCTTGTCTCTTATTAAGTTTCTCTTCCAATTTCAAAGCCATTTGGAAACAACTATAAACAGACTAAGTTCTTCTTTAATGTTCTACCTTAACCCATTAAGGTACTATGCAACCTTGATACTCTCTATCTCTTGGATTATTGATCTATGGCAAAGCTTCTAAAATTATTCACTATAGAATGGCACATCTAGATCCTTTTACCTAAGGTTCTACCTCTTCTTGTGTAGTTCAATGTCATAGTCTTCTGGAAGGTAATTCTCCTTCACTTTTTCTACCATTGTCTTCTAATTTGTTATGGGTTTCTTTCCCTCTTTCTCTCTTTCTTCCTGCAAGAAATTCCACCATGTGAGTGCTTTCCCTCTTAGCCTAGACTTGGCTATCTTCACCTTCTATGCTTCTGTGATCCCTTTACATTTGAAGTGGTTTTCCATACCTCCGATCCATTCCATGACCATCTTTGCATCCATGTTTCTAGAGAACACTGGAATTCCTTCCAGAGCCTTTGCACTCAATGCTTTGAGTACTTTGAGAAATGGTTCCTCAGGTAGACAAGGATCAAGCTCTGATTCTACCTCCTTGTCCACTAGTTTCTTTCCTTTATCTATTCCCTCATGCATTTCTTCTCTCAAATTGTTGGTTGTCTCTACAACCTCTGCCATATTTATCTTTATCTCTTCCATTGCTTCTTAAAGAAGCCTATTGCTGATTTGTTGCTCTGAAAAATGCTTTGCAAATTATGCATTTGTGGCCATGATTTTCTCACCTATGGATTCACTCCACTCTGACATACACTAATCAACTCCCAAGGCTTTCAATGGCTCTGATACCAATTTGATGGGGAGCTCCTCTCCTAGATCTTTATTGCTCTCTCTAGGACCTTCTCTTGATATTCTTTAGGGTCTCTATCACTACCCTAAATAGAGGATACCTCTTTGATCCTCTAACACCCTAGGAGCTCTCCAACAACTTCAAATTCTTCACTAAACCCTTCTCCATAACCTCTCACATTAATGGATTGCTCAGACCTTCTACTTTCCCAATAGGGTCATCTTCGTGTGGATTGGATTCCTGACTCCTCTTAGATCTAATCCAAATCCTATGGATCTAAATTTGTAGATCTTTAACCCAATTTCCAATCTGATTCTAAGTTACTAGTCTTTTAGGCTTTGTATCCTTTTTAGGCCTATCAGCCCTCCTAGGCAGTGAAAAGATGGATTTTCTCCTAAAATCCCTTAACAACCTTAGAATCTAAATAAATATTCCTTGTGGGATTTTCTTAAGCTTATAGATTGTTTAGGTCTAAGCTTCCCACATTGTTCGTACAATGGATTTTCACCAAACCCCTAAAATAAAGGGTTTCTAGGGTTTCATATACAAAAGAGACCAATGCCATAATTTAATCATTTACATTTAATTATGTTTTGTATATTTGATAATGGATATAGACTCGAAATTGAAAGAAAATATTAATGGAGTAAAATACCTACCTCACATTATAACAAATCTGAAAATAACATTTTCTGAAGCCTGTATTGAGTTTTTAAAAAATTTGAGTCCAGATCTGGAATAGAAATGCAGAGACAAACAAAACCTACAAAAAATTTTCTATTGTGAGACAGTTTTGATTTGTACCCTCAAGTCAATGTCACCATTGACCAGAATTTGTGATGCGCCCTAGGTCACAATTGACCTAAAAAGTCTCAGATTGAAATTATATTTTCAAATCCCAGAAGTTTGGTGAAAAGGGTATCCAAATATGTACTTTGTTCCACAGTTCCTGAACTTGTAACTCCTTAAACAACACCTGGAAATATCTGAAAAGAGGGGTTTTGGGGTATCTATATAGGGTTTTGCCTTAGTGAAACCCCCATTTTTGTCATCTCCACCTCCATGGATAGCCGAATATAGTAGAATGTATTTGTGTGCTGCTCTTGGAAATATTTTCAAATGTGTAATGTTAAGATCTAATCCTCTAGATTTAAAAACCCTAACATGAATTGAAAAGGAGAAAACAATGCATAGATTTGAATGTGATAAATAAAGACTACCAAGCTCCCAAGTCTAAATTATTCATACCAAACTCAAAATTTGAAATTGCTACCCCATGATAATATCCTTTGAATGCTTGAAGGTTTAAAATGGTAGATCCAAGAAGAAGGAGCGTAGGAAGATGTCTCTTTTGCTTCAAAGAAGATCCACAATGGCTTGTCTACAAAAGTGCTTGAATTTCCTAATGCATCATCATGTCTTGTCCTTCTATATTATCCTCTTTCTTTCTTGTCTTATCATCATGTAAAAATAATAATTTCATCATATCATCTTATGATTCTTTTTCATGTCCAAATGAGGGCAAAATAGAGTGTTTGTATAGAGATCTCAATATAGACCTCCTAGGGAAATGCAAGGGACCCAAATTCAAATTTTACCTTTAATTATGGTCCAATTACAATCACTAACCAAGGAGGGGATGTATTAATTTGAATATTGGGGAAAACACTTCCGCATCTAGACCCGAGGACCTATTTTACATTTTACAACATCGATAGGCTCTAGATTTGAAAGAGGGGACCATCACCTAACAGTGGTCAAGGTCAACCTCAGCCTTGACCTAGGTAAGGGATGACCTAAAACTTGACCTAAGTCAAGGTAGACCTCTACCCTGACCTAGGTCAGGGTCAGGCTCAACCTTGAATTGAGGTTTCAGGCTGGTCACCTTGGGACGTCTACAGGATTCATAGGTCAACCAGGGACCCAAGGACATGAGAAAACATACTAGGATGTTGGATAGAGGCACAAAGGCCAAAGAATAAGTGTGATGAAGATTTAGAAGAGACAATACATAGTTTCTACCAAAAAATGGAGTCATAGAAAGGGAGATTAAGGAGGATCCCCGATATGCTCCAGATTTGAAAGTGGGGACCATCACCTAACATGGGTAAAGTTCGACCTCAACCTTTACCTAGGTCAAGGATAAACTTGACCTTGACCTAGGTCAAGGTTGACCTCGACCCTGACCTAGGTCAAGGATAAAATTGACCTTGACCTAGGTCAAGGTTTACCTTGACCCTGACCTAGGTCAGGGTTGACCTCAACCTTAAACTGAGGTTTCAGGCTGGTCACCTTGGGAAATATGTAGGATTCCTAGGTCAACCGGGGACCCAAGGAGGAGAGAAAACATACCAGGATGTTGGATATAGGCACAGAGGCCAAGGAGTAATTTTGATGAAGATTTAGGAGAGACAATACATAGGTTCTACTCAAAAATGGAGTCATAGAAAGGGATATTAAGGAGGATCGAGAGGATCCTAACCCTAATTTCACCTAGAAATGCAAAATCAAGTGCATGTGCATCCTAAATCCAAATCTACTGTGAAAATGTACTAAATGAGGGTGCTAAACCTACCAAAATGGAAATTATTCCATTTTAAGATTATACATTTATCCCCCACTTTAGCTTAGGTATGCCACTATGTGAATATGCAAGCTAAAGTAAGAAAACATTGTAAAGTGAAAATGATATAGCCAAGTCCTTAATGTGGATATCCTCCAAGAAACCATTAGTATCCACAACCTACAATAAACAAGTTTAATTAAAATCCATAGAGAACCTAAGCCTTACTCATATGGTTTTGAGAAATGCATAGAGCCCCTTATGCCCCCTGTTTCGGCTTACTAATTCTGAAAGGTGAAACAGGGTGATAAAGTTAGATCTATACACTCGATATGCAATTTGTTGAAAATTCATTTCCTTAAAAACCTATAAGGATTCAATATCTTCATAAACCTATTTACAAGGTTAGGTATCTGAATAATGATTCCAACACCAATGATAGCACTAAAAAAACAGCTACCAAACTCAAGTTATGATAAAAAGAGTGAATGCTTATCTAAATGCATGTAAAGGGAAATTTGAATTTGACCTAAGTAAATTGAAATGAAACCCTAATAAAACCCTAATTTGAAGCTATAAATAAGATTAAGAACACTTACCTTATCATTCTTACCATTTCTAGAGCTTGGAATTGGGGAGCAAGATGCCAAAGAGAGAAGAACTTTGAATGAGTCATGTAGAGGTGGTGAGAGAGTGCCTCACCAGTGGACAACCACTGCCTGAGGTAGGTGCCTTGTTTTAATGTTTTTAATTGAGAAAATATTTTTTTTATAGGTAAGGTCAACCTTGACCTAGTTATGTCAACCCTGACCCAGTTATGTCGACCCTGACCCAGTTATGTCGACCCAGACCTTGAAAGGTAAACCATAACTAGGAAGGTCCTATCCTTTCTGGGGATAATGTCGACCCTGACCCAAAAAGGTCAACCCTGACCAAGGAAAGTGAGAATTATAGTTATTTGATGATAGATAATTGATATGATGTTGTTTGTGCTAACAGGATCTTGTCCGTCTCCTAGAGCATCCCTTTGGAGGGGTGCTACTGACAGTCAAAGAGAACTAATTTGAGCTACAACTAGAGGATATATAGTTATTGAGAGATGTGGGATTTTACTAGGTATAAATCATAGAAAAGATGAGATTCCACTGGTCCATGATATCAGCCATGATATAGAGGTGGGATGAGGACACTTGTTCCTTCCATCTTCCATTAGGAGAGATCACAATCACATTGGAGGATGTGTACAAAATCCTATGAATTCCAGTCCTAGGTGAGCCTGTTAGACTGAGAGTACATCAGGGTCCTCCCAAGGTGTTTTTAGATGGAGAGTATCATTTGTGATGAGTACCAAAGATGAGGACCCGATCAAATCAGATTTCTCTATCATCCATATTAGCAGGTTTGACACCCTTGGTACAGAGAGTGATGCTATGTATACTCTCCTTGGTGGTAATACTGAACACAAAGGATACAGTTCTCTTAGCACCATTCACTAATCTCGTGCAAAGGATGGAGAGTGACAAGACTATTTTCTCATGGGGATACAGCATGTTAGACCATCTTTACCATGAGTTGAGTTATTTAGTGAGATTTTAGTGGGAGAGTATTACGGTATGCACCTTGTTACAGGTTTGGATGTTTGAGCATTATGTATGTACTCGACCAAAGGGTGTTCTAGTGACGGTAGATGTGAGAACACCTAGATCCTTTGCATATCCTCTAGGATATGTCTGGCAGTACAAATATATCCTCTTTTGGAGGGTACCCTTTGACCGTATACTAGGTGTGGATGTGATATGGAGACCATACTATCAGATGATAGGCTGGCCAGATACTCGACACCAGTTGAGACACTCCCAATAGTGCAAGCTGCTAGAGGGTCATACTAGTCATGCAGTGATGCCATATTATTATGATAGAGCTATGAGATAGTTTGGTTCATCAAAATGTAAAGAATAAAATGTGGATAATCTCCTAGATAGAGTTTGTAGCATAGACATTCATAGACAAAAGAGACCAATGCCATAATTTAACCCTTTACATTTAATTGTTTTTTGTATATTTGATAATGGATATAGACTTCAAATTGAAAGAAAAGATTAATGGATTAAAATACCTACCTCACATCATAAAAGATCTAAAAATGCCATTTTATGAAGCCTATATTGAGTTTCTGGAAAATCTAAGACCAGATATGGAATACAAATGTAGAGACATACAAAACCCAGAAATCTTTTTCTATTCTAAGATAGTTCTGATTTGTACCCTCAAGTCAATGTCACCATTCACTAGAATTTATGATTGCACCCTAGGTCACAATTGACCTAAAAAATCTCAGATTGAAATTCTATTTTTGGATTCTAGAATTTTGCTGAAAAGGGTATCCAGATCTGCTCTCTACTCCACTATTCCCAAACCTGTAACTCCCGAAACAACACTTGCAAATATCTTAAAAAGAGGGGTTTTGGGGTGGCTATATAGGGTTTTTCCTTAGTCAAACCCTCATTTTGGTGATCTCAACCTCCACGAATAGCCAAATATAGTAGAATGTATGTGTGTGTCTCTCTCTTAGAAAGAGTTTCAAATGTGTAATGTCAAGATCTAATCCTCTAGATTTAAAAACCATAATATGAATTGAAAAGGAGAAAGCAATGCATAGATTTGAATGTGATAAAAAAATCATACCAAGCCCCCAAGGATAAAGTATTCATACCAAAATCACAATCTATAATTTCTACCCCATGATAATATCCTCTTAATTCTTTAAGTTTTAAAATGGTGGATCAAAGAAGAAGGAAAGAAGGAAGATGTCTCTCTTGCTCCAAAGAAGATCCATAATGGCTTGTCCGCAAAAGTGCTTGAATGTCTTAATGCATCATCATGTATTGTCCTTCTATATAATCCTCTTTCTTTCTTGCCTCATCATCATGTCAAAATCATAATTGCATCATATCATTTTATCATTCTTTTTCATGTCCAAATGAAGGCAAAAGAGTGTTTATAGAGAGATCTCAATATAGACCTCCTAGGGCAATGCAAGGGACCCAAATTCAAATTTTACATTGAATTATGGTCCAATAAGAATCAAAAACAAAGGAGGGGATGTATTAATCTAAATATCAGGGAAAATACTTCCGCATCCAGACTCGGGGACCTATTTTAAGTTTTAGAACCCCGATATGCTCCAGATTTGAAAGCAGGGACCATCTTTTGACGGAGGTCAAGGTCGACCTCAACCTTGACCTAGGTCAAGGATGAGCTTGACCTTGAACTAGGTCAAGGTTGACCTTGACCTTGACCTAGGTTAGGCTTGACCTCAACCCTGAATTGAGGTTTTAGGATGGTCACGTTGGGAAATCTGTAGGATTCCTAGGTCAACCGAGGACCCGGGGAGGTGAGAAAACATATCAGGATGTTGGATATAGGCATAGAGGCCAAAGAGTAAGTGTGATAAAGATTTAGGATAGCCAATACATAGGTTCTACACAAAAATGGAGTCATAGAAAGGGATATTAAGGAGGATCTAGGGGTTCCTAACCCTAATTTCACCTAGAAATGTAGAATCAAGTGCATGTGCATCCTAATTCCAAATCTAATATGAAAATGTACTAAATGAGGGTGCTAAAGCTACCAAAATGGAAGTGCTTCCATTTTAAGATGATACAGGCATGAATACAGGTTTGGTTTCTTTATCTTCTTTAACTAATCTAATGAGCTCCTCTTAATATCTCCTTCTACCATTAGGTCTGAAATTCATGCCCCTACACTCCTCTGTCATTGTTTGACACATACCTATCACCTAGCAATCTCCATTGCCTCTACATTGTTCAGTTACCCTAGCCAGCATAACCAGTACATGCCTAGGGTCTGAATGTTCTATTTCCTCCCTTGCACACACAAACTCCACACACTATATCTATAATATATATAGAAGGATTTATTGGATTCCAAGTGGTCATGGTAATTTGAACCACGTGAATGCCAAGAAAAGCCATTTTCTACATGATTGGTCCAAAAATGGACAATGAACTAACAAAACACAAAAGATTTACAAAAAGCTAATCAGAATGAAGAATAGACTAATCCAATGCCACAAAGATCTAAGAAATCACATATTAAACACTCTCTATTCTTTCATTCAATCCATTCAATCCACCAAAGTGTTGGATGATGGCTCTGTATCCAAATTACAATGTTAATTTGTCCTTCTCAATAACCAGTATGTACAAAATGAAGTCTAACTAGGATTTTAGGGTTTGTGTCACCTTATATAATCTCATCCCACATGCCTGGACCCTCTAGTCTAGATTTGGGCATCATAAAAGCCGATTCCTAAAATCTAGGAAATGTTGTCATGACAACTTTGCAAAGTTGCAAAAGTTGTCATGACAACTTTGACAACTTTTGTCAAAATAACAATCTATCAACTTCAATAGCCCTATTTGGTTTCAAAACTTACCAAATGACCCAAAATTTTTTGAAAACATTAAAATCTTGAATATCTCCCCATTTTGGAGTTCTGGTTAGCTCTTTGACCTTTTGGTTGACTTCTAGGTTCTAGACCCCTAGAATCAACTTGACTAAACAACTCACAAACCCCAATCTCTCCTAGAACTAAAACACACCTTAAACACACATGGGACTTTATAACATAGTCCTTATTCAAACATGGTTGGCCAAACCAACCTACAAGCCAAAATGACTAGAGAGCTTTCAAAAAGACCTTAGGGTGCTCCTGCACCACCATCTTTCCATTCAGCATTATAAGGATAATTTGGAATCTTCAGTTTCTAACTATAACTATTATAAGATGACCTATATTTATTTGGAGCCCTATAATCATTATTTTTGGATTCCTTTTTATTGATCCTACTAAGCCTCCCATCTTCCATTTTACCCATTTTTCCTTATAACCTCCTATTCATTTCTATATTAACCATTGTCTTATAAGAATCACTAATGCTTCTAGGATTCTTATCTCTAAGATTATATCCCATTTTAGAATCAAAATAATTTAAATCGATGGAAAGACATACCTCCTCATCAAGCTTTATTTTTTTAAGAAGCGTATGCATAACTTTTTGCAACCTTGTATTGAATTCAGGAACCTTCTTATTTGAATTTTTCTTTATATTGTTGAATTCATTCAATAAGAATGCCTTATTTGTCTTATCACCATATTGATCCTTAAAGAAATCTATCAATTCATCCATAGATCCCACATAACCATAAGATAACCCTCTAAATCACTCCCTTGCATCTTCAAATAGAGGCTGAACAAAAAGTTTCATTAAAGAATACTTATGTATGATGTTACATTCATCCATGATATCAGTAAACTTCCTTAAATTCTCCTCACAAGTAATAATATTATTGCATACAAATTTGGGAAGTCTATCTCCAATCCCATTTGGGACTACATTGGGATAACCAGGAATATCATGAAAAGAAAATTGCTTGTACCTTTCTATATGAAATGACCTTCTTTGGAATTTTTCATCATTTTAGAAGGTAGATTCTTCGGTCTTTGATAGTGAGGCAGTTTCAGCATCAGCATGGGAAAGCCTAGAAGATTGGATGAGGAAATCAATCATCTTCTTCATCTCTGAAGTAGCAACATTTGCTTTTTCTTTCTCAAGCATTTTGGTCATGGTTTCCTTCTCCCTATTAGATTTTTCAAGGTCAATATACAATTTAGATATTTGATCTATTGGAACTTTGTGACTTTTGGGTTCATCTATTTCAATTCATGTCTCCTTCTTCTTTCCTTTATCTTTAGAACCTTGATCCTTCTTTTTTTTTAGCATAATTTGTTGCTTTCTTTTTAATCCATTTCTTTCTTAATTTGTCTTTTTTGATTTGTTCTTGTTTTTTCTTATTGGCCTTCTCTTTCTTCCTTTGTTCTATGATGACCAATTGTCTTTTGACAAGTTCCTCCTCTTCATCAAGCTCTTTAGAGGAATCTTCAAAATCTAAGATAGTGTTATCAAACTCCTCTTCCTCTCTTTCACTAGCAGAACTATTATCTCCATATGTATCCAATCCAAAGTCTAGAGCCTCATCATATTCTGATGTATTTCCTTCATGGCTAGATTGGGTTAGATCTTATTTTCTAGTGTTCTCCTCATGTCTTTTTGGTGATGTATTAGCTCAGCTATCTTTTTTATTCTTTTCTCTCCAAGACTATCTAGCCCTAGACGTAGTTGGAAGTCCACCTTCCAATTCAACTTAAAGATGCTCTTTCACTCTAGATCTGGTATTCATATCAAATAAAATGTGTATAAATCTGGATTACTTAGCACTAATTGCAAATATTTCTTCGAGTCACCACCCAATAGAAGTTTGGGAAAATACAATACGAGGTAATATGAATACTAAAAGAGTAACTCAGATCTTTACAAGGTCAAATCCCCAGTAGATTCACCCATTTTTCAGTGTTTGAAAATGTTTATTCTATGAAAAGCTATCAATATACCTTTAAACTAATGTTAGGAGTAGTTATCTCAAATTATGAAAGCTGTACAAGGTGAGTGGACCAACTATAGGGACAAGACTTCCCTCTGCACTTCTGGCTCTGCAAAACCAAGGTGAGTGCACCTAATCCAGATAAATATTTAACTTTCACAACTCCTTATACTCTAGATTTTAATAATAGATAAATGGTAAGAAGGTATGAAATGACAACCACTCATTCAGTGACTTTTCACTACCATGAAGGACAAACAACCAAAAAACCACAAAACTCAAAGGGAACTAAAATGGATTTTATGGTTTTGAAAGGGAAAAATATAACCAAATGTATTTAAATATGTATCAATGTAGAAAATACTCATTACTGATCAGTTCTTTATCTAGTGGGCATTTTTTTTTAGTTCAAATACAAGACATCAAAACTAACTATTGTCAAGGATTCAAAACCATAAATATAGATATTTCAGATCAAATACTACTTATACGATCCTTCTATAGACAAACCCAAAGAACTTATGTCATATCCAAAGCATTATTTGATTTGATCTTAGATAAAAACTAAAGTTTAATGATATATACAGATACAAATTACATGCAATGAATAAGAAGATTCACAATTCAACAAGTAAGCACTAAGGAGAGACATAAAATCTGAAATATTGTATTAAGTATAAAGAATCCATCTTAAATTCCAAAATGTTTCAAAACACATGCCACTTCAACAATGCAAAGATCTACAACATCCCATTCTATTATAATACTCTCTAGATATATATCTTCTATACTCACTGAAAATAGTAAAAAATTAATGCCTGTGTTACTTCCCAAATTTGCCAGCCTCGACTAAATGATCTTGGAAGTCTTTTTATAGGCCGAGGATTGCAACAAGCTTCAGATCATTTAGGGTTATGGATAAATCTTATTAAAATACTACATTACAGAGAACATTATATTTATTACAACAACCAAGCAGCTCTGTCATACAGACTAAAACATTCTTTTGAAACATTATGTTGAGAAGCAACCGATTTGGCCACCATCCACCTTGGGAAACAAAAGAACAACAACCTACAAGATGAATAAAAAATGAAAAATATTACATGTATTAATTACTCTAGGAGACTTAACCCCCAAGAATCGCACAAAACCAACTATACTTCATTGGAAAGCTCAGAACCCTGAGAATCTCAACTGATCTACATTATAAAACTCTAAAAGAACTCCTCATATACAGAAAAGAATAGAAGAAGATAAACCAAAGGATTAAATATTGATTAATATATTAACCAAAAACCATAAAAGGATAACCCTACAATAAATGTCTTCATAATCACCAAATATTTCTTTATACAACATACAATATTTTTTCATATCAAACCTAGAAAAAAAAATTGTTTCATCAAAGTCTTTGTAGCATAAGACATAATCCACCACTTTGAAAATCCTAAGAAACATATTTGAAAATTTTAAAAGTGGTTAAAACCATCATAAACGATGTTGAAATCAACATCAACAACCCATATTTGAAATTTTTATGTATTTAAGACATGGTCATATATCCTTTTTAAGTTCCTCGTACACTCAAAATAGATTGGGACAAGTGGCACACATGCACAATGCCTTAAAGATTATAGACCTTCATTTTAACGATCAAAGCTTTACGCTGGCTATATGGTGCCGAAGCACCTAGGCTAATCCCTAGTTCTAAATTTTTATGTGGCTTTTACTGACCTTAGCCAAGTTAGTAGTATTTTTTTTAGCCTTAAAAGGTCTTGTTTGTTAGTTTCAAGATGGATTAGACTAGGATCTATCCATTCTTGTAATGTTTCTTTTGTTAGTATTTAGTGCTTTAGAAAGCCTAAAAGTTGGAATTTGGAGTCTAAAATCCTTGAAGGCCTAGAAAGGCTTAGTTATGTGCCAAAAATAACCTCTATTATGTTTAAAAATTAGTTTTGGTAGGTTAGAGGTCATAGAATTAAGTTAGATGCAAAAATAAAAAACTTGTCAAAATGTTGCATGGCAACATTTGAAACTTTGCAAAGTTGCATGACAACATTGACAACAAAAGATGATTTTCAATGGTTGAGGATTGGTAGTAGTGGTAACCTCCTAGAATCATGGGAAAATTATATTTAGCCATAAAGGATCCCATTTCCATAGGTTAGAGGATGTATTGTAACGATGTGAAATTGCAAGAATAGAGCGTTGTTTATTGATTCATATGCACAATCACCTACTTTTGTGCGTTAGTGTCTGTAGATGGATTTATTTTCCTGATCTTGTATTAAATTCATTTATTTTTTATATTTTAATTTTGTGTGAGTTCATTTGATTAGTCTTGTAAATTATTTTGTAAGTTGTATAGTTGCTGGTGTTGACAGAGCAAATTTGAGAAAACTGACACCCCCATAGAATCCAAATGTGCATTCCATCATGGTCTAGAGGAATATGGTAGGGGATCCTCTATAGAGTTTAAATCGGATTGGAGGATTTCAAAGAAGCAAGAAATCTATTTTTAGTGGCAATCCCTAGGCGAGTCCTATGAACCCGGTTAGGATTTTGCTATTGAACTAATGGTGTTTGATTGTAGGGGAATGATTAGAAGGATGAAACCAAGAATTTTTTTGTGAGCACAGAGGTCCTAGAGACACCTCCTAGAAATATTAGGTCTTATCCAATCCATTAAGGTACATTTTCAAGTATAAATCACCAAACTGCACCAGAAGTGTGAAAAACTAGTTGATTAGGGCTACTTAACTATTAAGCCTAAAAGACCAAGTTCGCTAAGGTTCTTGAGATCATTTGGGAAAGTATTGATGCCCTACCCAAATGGGATAAAGTGGAGTTAAATAATTTTCTTAAGCATGGATTACACCCCCTACAACACTTTTTATGAAGTGGAGTTGAGAAAGTACTTGGAGTCTTCTAAGAAGGAGCAAAGGATTGAAGTGAACTTTGTTGATAGATACCCGTAAGTGAAGCAAAAAAGTTAACAAATCATAGAGTGGTGTTGGAGAAGTCATAGGATAGCTAATAAAAGGCATTAAATAATATAGAGGAGATTTTAGGGTCTTGTGAAGGCTAGGAATAGTAAGAGTCCTAGTTAGGCTTGTGCAAGCAAACTAAGGGTGTAGCTATCAGAGCCAATAAGATATGGCTTGTGTTGAATGTTTCAACTAGAAAAATAAATAGGAGAGTCTACAATGGTGACCACTTCAGAACTTGAAAATAAAGTGGATGAGCGAGAAGAAGAGAATAAATTTCTTAGAGAAAGATTGGCCCAATCAGAGCATAAATTGGACCAAGTGGAGGAAAAGACTGAAGAAGTCAAGGAAAAATTGGAAGGAAACCATGTACTCATAGAAGAACCCTTCTTAAAAAATTTTAAGGCTTTAAGTGGGAAAGCATTGGAAGGAATTATAGTCTTTAGTGGAAAGATGGAACTAGAGGTTGTCCTTGATTGGATTGAAGGACTTGAGAATCACTTTGAGTGTGATGGTATAACTGAAGCTTCTAAAGAAAAGGTAGGTAAAGAAAGACTTAGAGGGTCTACACTCACTTGGTGGAAATTTATCTAAGATGAGAGAGAGAAGGAAGGAAAGAGACCCATTGCAACTTGGAAGGCTATGGTATCAAGAATAGAAGATGCATGTATACTTGAAGACTATGAAATTCAATTATGTAAAATAAGATAAAGTATGAGACAAAAAGACTTAGATGTTAAGTCTTACAATGAAGAGTTTCAAAGGCTATATATCAGATCATGAGTTGTAGAAGATGAAAGTGTGAAGGTAGCTACATAAATCAATGGTCTAAGATGGAATTGTAGACCTTATGGAAAGACATATTGCCAATTAGTGTCAAAACACTTAGTCATTCAATGTTTCCCAAGTATTCATTGTTTCCTGAGTATAAAGTGTCACCTGAGTGTTCAGCATCACCCAAGTGTTCAACATCACCAGACTATTTAGCATCACCCAAGTGATAGTTTATCACCTGAGTAGTTTATTGGACCCGAGTGACAGTTTGAAGCTAACTTTGCATATATTGTTAAATATAATTTTGTTTATTGCAAGACTACTTACAAAGTTATTTGTTGGATAAAGATATATATGAAAGATAGTTTGTTTTATCCAATATTTAGATAATGAATATGATTATGTGAAGAGTTTGTATGCATAAGGCATGCAAATGGTAGTTTGATTTAAGTGAAAAAATACTCAAGACAGTAGAGTCTCATCTATCACATTTAGGTGATCAGTTATATTCAAAGGATCATATTCAGCAATCACAGTTGCATAGAGATGATCATCAACTGGTTCATTCTCATAGGTGGATCGGAAAAATCCTTTAACAAGGTGGATCTAACAGTCCTTTCTTTAAATCTCTTAACTGAAATGCATTACTTATTGTATTGTACAAAATCCTTTAACAAGGTGGACTTGACAAGCCTTTCTATGATCCTAATAGGGTAGACCATCAGAAGTGGTCATTGTAATCTCTAATAGGATAAATTTATTCTATAATACTAAATCTTGTGGGTATCGTCCCCAACCCAATTTTAATTTCTTTTGGAAGGTTTCTGGGTAACCAAATATTGTGTTATGTCTTCTGTATGATTCTTCACTTTCAAATTATATGCATGCAAGCAAATAAGTTAATCTAATTTTTGATTAAAAGGATTAAGTTTTATTGGTTCCTGATATACCCCCCACCATCTCAGTTACTTGTCACATTATATAATTCCAAAAATTTGTATCAGAGCGGTGGTTCTCTTATCATAAGTTTAAACAAGTTGAGAAAAGATCAGAGGATATGGAAACACACATACTCGAGAAATCCATTGAGAATGAAAAGATAGATCTTAAAGTGGGCATGGATTAAATCATAATACTTAAGGAGAAACTCTCTCTTTCCCTAAAGAGAATAAAATAATTATCACTGTAGATGAATGACAAGAACTATATAGAAGAAAGAATTAAAGAATTTTGCAAAGATAGAAGCTCAAAAGAAGCTGATGCAACCATTGAAGACTTGCTTGCAAAGAATGTCACTTTACATGAAGAAGTCAGAAAGCTAAAAAGAGAATATGAAGTTCACTCAATCAGAATGTGTGAAGTCATGAAACTAAAGAGCAAAGTATAAGATGGTAGAAATATAGCACAAGAAGATAAAAGATTGCTTAGTACAAGATTAGGAGAAAAATAAAATGAAATCCAACACTTGTCACTTCAGCAAGCTGATTTGGTAAGTCAACTCAACAATGCAACACAACAAGTTATCAATCTAAGGACAAAAAATGATCTCAATACTGAAAAATCAAACAAATAAAATTACGATGAATTCAAAAACTAGCATTGATAAGGAAATAGAACTCAGGCATTAGTGATAGACTATATTAGGTTATACTAAACAAGGTGAATCCTCACAACAATGAGCTCAAAGGAACAACAAACCTACATGCAATTATTGTGGTAAGTTGGGGCATACCTCAAATAAATGTTGGAGCAATGGAAAGTCAAAATTTAATGGCAAATGCTACAGTTACAACAAACATGGAAATAGATCAAGTGAATGCAAAGAGAAACCTAAGTTTGAAGGGAAATGTTACATACACAACAAAGAAGGTCATAAATATGCAGAGTGTAAAAATAAGAAATGGAACCATGATGAACAATTAGCCAAGGAAATGTTTGGTAGGGATTACAGCACTTGGTACAGATGTTGTAAATTTGGTGAATATGGACACATTGGTGCAAATTGTATGAAGACTCAATTCAAAAAAAGAGATGTTATGTGTGCAAGCAACTTGATCATCTAAGAAAGAAATTTATGAATAGAGAAAAAGTTGATACTGGTTTTGAGAATGGAAAATCCAAAGTCTCTAAAATCATAACTTAGATGAGAAAACAAAGGGTAAGGAAATCCTTAGATAATTTAGATCAAAGAAATGAAGGATTTAATGACACCCTAAATAGTGAGATGGGTGGATCTATCATTACAGAATAAGAAAGTAAGGATATGACTGGAACTATGCAATACAAGCTATCCTACATCAGTTCCAGATAAGAAATACAATCCATAACAACATATTGATGCATGAGGAAATATTATGTTTCAACCTGAGTTAGAATGTTAGTTTCACCAGAGCTAAGTCAGGCAGTATTGATTATTGGAAACATAGTTTCACCCAAGCTTCCAAGTGAATCTTAGAGAAACACCCGAGTCACGCTAGCTACTATGTACGGATAATTTAATGAAATACTCTAATAGTAGAAAATATCTTATAAATGAAGGATTGTAAAGAGTATTGCTTATAAATATTTCAGTTTACAAGTCAATTAAGAGCCCTTAGCAATTCAGTGTGAATTCATGATTGATAGTGGAGTTTGATCATTTCATCCAAGCAATATGGCATCCACTTACAGTAGCAAGGTCAAGAAAGGTTCTGAGATGCTAGTAAGGAATGCAATTTGTGATCCTCCAGTGTTCAAGCTTCATTTGGCAATTTCAGAGGGGATAGACCCAATGGGAACTCATTCCCTGATTCCTCCAAGAGTGTTACTGGTTAATGACATTCACAACTTCTATCACTGCAACATACAGGAGCTTGCAACCAGTGAAATGAATCAATCTTATGACAAATTATGTAATGATGGGAGTTTGAATCACAAGAATAAACACCTCGAAACCAAGGGTTTGACACACATTATGAATATGCCAAGGGATTTCAAGACAAAATGGATCATATGTGTTCTTAGTCATGTCCAAGACATGCAACAATGGTTAGATCATCCTATAAAGATCACTAAGCAGATAATTCACCATGTCACCAGGTTCCCTATGCTAGATAACCCAAAAGTTGTTGAAACCCTAACAAGGGATAAACTAGCTGTGTTAACTCTTTCTGAGTGGGATGGAAGAGGCATGAGACTTAACAGAGTAATTGATATGGAGATGAAATTTGGCATTCATTTAATAGCCCACAAGATATACAACATGAGAAAACCCAACAGTGTTGCATGCAAAGCTGTTAACCTAGCATACACAGTAGTAAAGAAGAATTTGGTATTCGACCTAGTAGAATTACAACTCACTCAGTTGAGGAATAATATGGAGAGGATCCAAGTATCCAAAACCAATTCATGTAAGTTTGGTTCTTCTCTAATCTGCATACTCTTTTATTTTGAGAATGTATTTCCCTCCAAAGGAACAATAGCATGAAAGAAGGATAGACTAATTATCCATCAAATTTATGAATTCATAGCTAAGTTGGGAGATAAATTTGATAGCATTATGGATGGATACTTTGATATTTTTAAACAGAAGATATAGAACTCCCAAGAAACTAGTTGAGAAGTACAAAGTGAAATATTTTTCTAGTTGATTGTGATAAGGTTTATTTACAAGTAGTAAAGCCTAGTGTTGCATGGGTAAAACCCATGCCATATGAAGTTAACAATGATGACACAAAAGTATCCTAGAGACTCTTGTGAATGAACCTATCAATAAAAAGGTACCTTACTTTGGAACATATGATGAAGCAAATAGAAGGATATATTTGGAGATTGAGATTGCTAATATATTGAAAAGAGGAAGAAAGAAACTTGATACATTCAAGAAGAAGTATGGAAAGACCTCTGACTCTCCTACCATCTCTAAGAGTAAAGAGGACACAGTTACAACACAAGATACAGTCAAGATAAAGAAAGTTGAATATGATAGGGAAGAAATTGATATTAATCCTCCACTGAAGAAGAGGAAGACAACACCTAAATGGAAAATGGAAAAGGACACTACTCCTGTTGTCACCTTGAGGAGATTAAGATAAAAACTTATACTAAGCGATGATGATGATGATGATGATGATGATGATGAAGATAATGTGGTATTCACCAAACCTACACCCACACTTGATCAAAAGATTAAATAACTTAAAGAAGGAAGAGCCATGATTTCTATGAAGTCACTGAACTATGCTTCTAGGTTGCAAGAAGAAAAGAACATTGAGAAAGCAGTGGTGGAGAAGATGGAAAAGTTGAAATATCACCCTTCCGTGGTGAAGAGTGATATGACTGAAGACTTATTTAAGGTAGTATCTATTCCCTGGAAGAATGCAATACAAATTAAAAAAGATATAAGGATGGAAAAATTGAAGTAGGTCATGCCTGCAATGAAAGGAAAAGAAGTAAAAGAGGCCTTGAGAAAATATGAGAATAATCACACCCCCAGATTCAGGGCATTCCAAATATTGAACAAGAACATAGAAGATGTAGCTCATCATGCCACATTAGTGTGGAAATAAATATTTGAGATAACAGAAGGCAATGAGAAGGGACAAGTACTAAGTACATATTCTCCAGCATAGGAAAATGATGATACACTACCCATGGTACAGACTATTGAAGAGTCCAAAACAGAGCAGATTGCAGTAGAGGTAATGGCATGATTACCCCAATCCCCTATACACAGTATTGTACTTACGAGAAAAGAAAAGGTTGCAGAATCCACACCTGAACAGAAAAATATCGAGCAGCAGGCTCCTCTTACTATTGAGACATGCGCACCCAAGTCATAGAAAGACAAGGTAGATATTTCTACTATTGATTGATCATTAAATATTAATCCAACAATTGGTACTATAAAGGTCAATGACCTAATTGGACTGAATACTGAAGCAAAGGATGAGGTAGGTAAAGGTAAAGAAATTTTTCCTTCACCGAGTCCTAAGACAAAGGCAGTAATTATTGATGAGATAGATTTAGATAAAGAAATTGTGATTCCTAATTAGGATCTATCCAACCTATTTGTAGAGAAAATAGATATTTTGGGAGAAATGTGGTAGAAAAGAGCCACACAACAAAACCTCTAAAAGGAAAGACAAAGGAATAAAGTACTTGAACATGTCAAAGGCATATTTGTAGATGCATTGAAGATTGAAGTCAATGAGAGTGACTCAGTAATGGACCAACTTGTTGACATTGTCCACAAGTTCAACATAGATATGAATGGTCAGGAGAAGTTACTTGAGAAGCCAGAGAATAAATTTGAGAACAAGGTTCTAGAGAACATTGCAAAGAAAATTGAAATTGACCAGGTGCAACTTACAAAGATCATCAACAGTCTAGAAACCACTATGAAAAATGTGGTAGCACTATTTGTAAACTTTAGTGACTCCTCTAACTTTACTATGGAAATCAAGAACAAGTTAGTAAAGATCGATGTAGACATGAAGGAAAGTGCAAAGCAGTTAGCACTTGACTCGAGAACCAGTTCTGCTCACATCAATTAAATCAAGTATCTTACTGATGTATAGGTTGAATTGTTGAGAGAAGAAGCAAGGACCAGAGAATCTCTTACAACAATCTAGAGACAACTTCTACCACACATGGATGGAATGAAGAAACACATAACACATCCTAAAACACTTATTCATGAAAACAACTTCTCATTTGTTGAGCTAATGATAGAGTTGTATGTAGAGCTGCAAGTTAAATTGCACATCATGAAGGTGCTACAGGATAATTGGGACAACACTCTGTCTCAAATTTGTAAGGTACATAGTGATTTCCTATCCTACTTTGGGATAAAATTGTATATATCACTTTTTGACCTTCTTGTTAAAAACAAGAGGGAAAATATCATTGTATAAGGCAGAAATGTCATTGTAAATATCATTGAGGAAAACATGTATAGGGAATAGTGAAGAAGATGTATTTTACAATAACAATTTTGAGAAATACAAAAACAGAGTCAGTTGGACCCAAGCAGCTGAGCAAGTGTCAAAACCTAAGCAATCAGTTAGGGGGAGTTTTGACATATTAGATACAAAATTTAATGATAAGTGTTTTTGTCACTAATGCCAAAGGGGGAGATTGTAGACCTAATGGAAAGACATATTGTCAATTAGTGTCAAAACACATAGTCATTTAGTGTTTCCCAAGTATTCCATTTTTCTTCAGTATACAGTGTTGCCTGAGTGTTCTGCATCGCCCGAGTGTTCAGCATCACCCGAGTGTTCAGCATCATCTGAGTGACTATTTATCACCTGAGTATTATTTTGGACCCGAGTGACAGTTTGAAGCCAAATTTGCATATATTGTTAAATATAATTTTGTTTATTACAAGGCGGCTTACAGAGTTATTTGTTGGATAAATATATATACGAAAGATAGTTTTTTTACCCAATATGTAGATAGTGAATATGATTATGTGAAGAGTATGTATGCATAAGGCATGCAAATGAAAGTTTGATTTAAGTGTAGAAATATTCAGGACATGAGACTCTCATCTATCACATTCAAGTGATCAGTTATATTCAAAGGATCTCATTTAGCAATCATAGTTGCATAGAGAAAATCATCAACTGGTTCATTCTGACATGGATCAAAAAAATCCTTTAACAAGGTGGATATAACATTCGTTTCTTTAAATCTCTTAACTGAATTGCATTACTTGTTGTATTATACAAAATCATTTAACAAGGTGGACTTGACAGTCCTTTCTATGCTCCTAATAGGGAAGACCATCAGAAGTGATAATTGTAAGCTCTAATAGGCTAAATTTATACTTCAGTACTAAATCTTGTGGGTATCAACCCCACCCCTATTTTACTTTCTTTTGGAAGGTTTCTGGGTAACCAAATATTGTTTTTTATTCTGTATGATTCTTTACTATCAAGTTATATGCATGAAAACAAATAAGTTAATATAATTTTGGATTAAAAGGATTAATTTTTATTGGTTCTTGATTCACCCCCTCCCCTCTTAGTCACTAGGCACATCATGTAATTCCAATACTACTATCCAAGATGAGTTGAGTCTCTCGACTCATACCACTATTCAAAGATGCCACAAACTTGCAATTAAGGTGGAAGAGAAATTGAAAAATAAACAAGATACAAGTAATACCAAAGGCAGAGGTAGAGGAAGAGATGGTAGAGGCCAAAGGAGTGGATATGCTAGTAGAATTTAAGAATCTAAGACTCAAGGATAGACCAATCTGAATGAAAAACAAGAAGGAAATTCTAGCAGAGGAAGCTTCAATAGAGGAAGAGGCTCTAATACTAATTTGAGGGGAATAAGGAATAGCCAAGGAAGGGGTTCTTACTTTTCAACCATGAAATGCTATCATTGGAGCCAAATGGGACATCCTTCCTATAGGTTCCTAGAGAAAGGCTCTACTTCCCAAGGAAGTGACAAGAGAGTATATTTTGTGCAAGAGGAGTCTAGTGGTTGAAACAAACACCCTGAGTTACCCTTAGAATCAAAAGAAGGAGAAAATTTGATGATAAGGAGAACACTGATCAAAGAACAAGTGAGAGAGGACATAAGCCAGAGAAAAGCACTATTTTGAGTGAAGTGCAAAATGATGGGTAAAGTGTGTAGAGTCATCATAGACTTAGGGTGTACTTACAATACCATGTCAAAGGAGGCATTTAGTAAACTAAAGATGAAGAGGATTCCACATAGTAATCCATAATAGGTTACTTTTTTGAACAAAGGACAACATGTTCTTGTGAATGAACAAGCATGGGTGGACTTCTCTATTGGAAGGTACAAAGATGAGGTTCTATGTGACATCCTACCTATGGATGCATGCCACCTTTTACTTGGAAGGCCATCAAAATTTGATTGACAAGCCATTCATGATGGAGCTAAGAATCCATATTATTTCAAGAAATATTGTGACTTTCAAAACTAATGGAAGAAGGAGAAGTAAAGCCCACAGGCCCTGATTTTCTATTGGTGAATGAAAAGGAGTTCCTAAAAGATCTTAAAGAAGGAGAGGAAATATCATATGCTTTGATTTTGAAGCCAAAGGAAGAAGATTTAGAGAAGAAAGTCAAGAAGAAAGGGATTCCTATAGAAGTATAAGAGTTTCTTAAGGAGTATAAAGACATTTTCAGTGATGGACAACCAACAAGCCTACCCCTTAAGAGAGTTATTAGTCACCAAATTGACTTTATCGCAATAGATAACCTACCTAACAAGGCTTCTTATAAGATGACCACTTAACAAAATAAGGAAATTTCCAAGAAAATCCAAGAACTCCTAACCAAGGCCTCATTAGAAAAATTATAAGCCCATGTGTCGTACCCACTATCCTAGAACCCAAAAAGGGACGAACTTGGAGGTTATGCACTGATTCCAGAGGTATTAACCGAATCACCATTAGGTATATGTTTCCTATTCCTAGGATAGAAGACCTCATTGATTGTTTAGAAGGAGAAAAGTACTTTACAAAGATTGACCTAAAGAGTGGTTATCATCAAATTAGGGTCAATGAGGGAGATGAATGGAACACTACCTTCAAAACCATAGAAAGTTTATATGAATGGATTGTAATGCCATTTGGGCTATCAAATGCCCCATACACATTCATGAGGCTTGTCAAAGAAGTCCTCAAGGACTACATTGGTAATTTTTTTGTAGTGTCTTTTAATGATATCCTAATCTTTAGTAGGACTAAAGAAGAACACTTAAGGCATCTACAAATTGTGTTAATAGAGTGCATGAAGAAAATATAATGTTCAATTTGGATAAGTGTGAATTCATAAAGCAAGAGAAAGTGTATCTTTTTTTTGTGTTTTCTAATTGAATCCTTAAGATGGATCCAAGAAAGGTAGAAGCCATAATCAATTGGCTTAACCCCAAAAATTTAAAAGAGGTGAGAAGCTTTCATGGCTTGCTTAGTACTATTGGAAATTCAATAGGAACTTTAGTGCAATTTGTACTTCTATATTAGATACCATAAAAGGTGGAATGAAAGATAAGTTTGTATGGAATGATAAATCTTACCATGGGTTCAATTTGTTGAAGAATAATATTTCAATCAACCCATCTTAAAATTACCAAGTTTTGAGAAATTTTTCACAATTGACTGTAATGCTAGCAATGTTGCTATTAGGGCAGTTTTAAGCTGAGAAGATAGACCAGTGACTTTTCAGAGTGAGAAGATCAATGATGCAAAGAGGAAGTATTCTTCCTATGAATAAGAGATGTATGATCTAGTCCAAGCACTAAGAAAATGGAGGCACTTTCTTCTTCCCAAGGAATTTTATGTGTACTCAGACAACCAAGCACTTTGTTTTCTGAACTACCAAGACAATGTTAGTCACAATCACATGAAATTTGTGGAGTATTTAAAGGCTTACACCTTCAATATCAAGCATAAGAAAGGATTGCATAAAAAGTAGGTGAAGCACTTAGTAGGAGACTTATGAGAGTACAATAAGTACAACTACAAAGTATGGGCATTGAGAGTTTCAAGGACCTATATGCAGAGGATGAAGACTTTGCAGAGATATACAAGGTATGTAAAGAGCATAAGAATCATTTCCATGGTGAATTTTCTTAATATACAATTCAAAGTAATTTATGTTTTAAGGGAAGTTAGTAATGTATCCCTAGAGGATAAATTAGGGAAAATTATGTTCAAGAGAAGCATAGTGGGCACTTATTGGTCACTTTGGAGTCAATAAGACCCGAGAGTTAGTGTAGAGGTTTTATTTTTGGCCTAGAATGAATTTAGATATCAGGAAGTATGTAGAATGTTGTGTAGTTTGTTAGAAAGCCAAGGTAACATCCTCTAATGAAGGCCTTTATCAACCTCTCCCCTATTGGTATTCTCAAATTTGGCACAAATTTGGAGTGACCATTTTGAAATTTTCTATAAGGCAAGGTGAGTACCCCTGAAAATTTTTGTGAGAAGGCTTAGTTTGAATGCTTGTGGAAGGTACCCTGATGATTTTCATGATATACCACTTGGAAAGAGGGTTAAATACCTTTCATTTGACATATGAAGTGGTTTCCAACTCCTAAATTCCAAATCTGACATGTCTAGGGAATAGCCAATTGAAGCTGGTTACATAAATCTGCATTTTGCTAAGTGTCATTTTGTTGTACCAGGCCTAGTTTTCTTTTGAATATATTTTTCCCTGTTGAATTTCATAAGCCACCAATTTGGGAATGTTTAGCGTATATATTATAAAGAATATTTTTCAAAACTCAATTCATTTCAAGTCTATTTGATAAGTTTCCATATTCCCCAAAGTCGGTTGCCCAGAATTGTTTGTATCTTTGTTCTGCCCAGAAATCTAAGTAGCCCACTTTTACTGATTATAAATTTTGACCAGTTGATTAAATTCAAAAAAATCCTTTTCCAGTGTGTTCTTGGGGTCAAATACTTCATATGTTATGGTTTTCAGATCATGATGAATCCATTAGAGAAGTTTTCCAATCTGTTTCTGTTTGCATTCTGTTGAGTTTCCTAGAAATGTCAAATACAGATTTCTGAATGCCCTACTTTGAAGCCCTCAATCTTTGATCAAATGGATAGGCATGATACTATGATGTGTTCCCAAGTTTTGTAAGCATGAAAATTAACCTCTTTTCCTATTTGTAGATCCTTGTGAAATCGATGACAAGTTTTTCTAGAACCATTCTATTTGCAATTAATTTTGATTTCAAAAAGTGTCAAATCTAGAATTACTAAGTAGCCTACTTTGAGGTCCTGCAAGGTTGTGCTCCAGTCCAGGATTTTGAGTAGTTGAGTTTTCCCTTGCATTAAAAAAATTGGAAGTTTTTTTCCTTGAAGATTTTTGGACCTTGACCAATCCGTTTGGTCACTTTTCTAAGTTAATTCCAAATTAGATTTTTGCATTTTCACTGTGTTTAAATTCAGAAAAGTTGTAAAGTGTTGACTTTGTAGATTAGTACTGGTTGATCAGTTTTTCATTAGAGAAAGTTACTTGAACATCTACATTTCATGTGTGAAGGTGAACCCATATCCTGGGTATCAGACTTGAAGGATCATTCTTAATGGGTTTGCAAATTCAAAATTAAAGACACTTTGTGCAGTTTGCAATGCAAAACAAAATCAAATTTACAGAATGGTCATTTTCATAGAATGATAAATTTTTGTCTCAAAGTTGTTTTCAAGAACCAATTGTGGCACCATTCTCATTGCATATGGATGTACTACTATGAACAATGGTGTCTACGCATTTGAAATAAATACAAAATATTTTCAAAACTTCCAACTAGCACATCGCAAAAGAATTCAAAGGGAGTTCCTGTGTAGCATTTGAAGAGGGCAAGGAATGATTTCAAAGAGAAGGCTACATTATTGCACTACAAATTCATTATCATGAGAGGGCTGTGTATTGAAATGTGGAGTCAGAAACAAGGAAAATATAAAGAAGAAAAGGGATATCTGTGCAGATCTTCTTGGGACTTGTAAAAATTTAGAAGCTTTCAGAAAATGAAAATAGAGGGGATATGTTACCCAGAAAAAGGAGCAAATTTGCAACATTTAAAATGTTAAAATCAGAAAACTGTGAAAAGGGAAAGATTAAATACAAATTTTGCAAACACGTATTTGCAGGAGACAGAAAAATGGTCATATTGTGGGGGGCATAACTTCCAATTTCGCCATTGGATCGAGCTAAATTTTGGATATGTTGTCTCAAATCTAATTTTATAGATTCTAATTGAAGTGATCATCCAAATTCATCTAGGTTCATGAGATAAAGTCAACTGTGTGCAGCACTATCTAGAGGATAAAATCTATTTTTAAAAATACAAAGAGGCATATATGCCACATTGACTGGGTTTTTGTTTTTCTTGGTTTTTTTATACTTTGGAACTTGTATAATGAAATAAGAAAGAAGGCCAAAGGTTTATGGTTGGCCCCTTGGCTATAGGGCTTAGTGTGCTAGTGGTACCCCCAAATTTTGGCTTCCAAATTTCAAAATACTTTAAAATTCCAAGGAGCTTAATCCCACAATAATCGTACACCTGCATTTCAAAATGTTTATGAGGAAGAAGTGAAACATAATGAAATGTGAAGAAGAGTTGGAGGCTATCCACATGTAGGTGTTTGGTGCCTTGATTTACATGCCAATGACCAAATTCCAGTGACCAAGTGGCAACCCAATTTTGTAGAAAAGTGGTGAAGTGGCGGACACGTGGCACAGGTGACACGTGGCAGCTAGTCGTGAAGTCAGGAGATTAAAGGCAGATAACCGCCAAGATCATGAGACTTGGAGACTATATGGTGCAAGGTTAACCATAGTTAAAGTGTAGTCAAGGTGCACTTAGGTGAAGTCTTAAAGAGACTTAGAGACTAAGGTCAGTCTCCAAGTCTCCCAAAAAACTCAGGGTCAACAAAATTATCAAGAGACTTAGAGACAAACAACAAAAGAGAACCTAGGTTAAGGATGAGTTTACAAACCAGTTAAAAGAAGTGAATCAACATGTGACACATGTCAAAATTTGGTGCTTTCTTTGCAATAAAACACATAAAAAGGATAAATTTCAAAGGAAAATGGCATAGTTTTTGCACAAGATTAAAATTTAAAAGAAAATAAAAGAAATATAGTCTGTGCAAATGTCAAAAGAGATATAAAATTATATTTGCACAAATAAGACAAAAGTATAAAATATTTTCATATAGTTTGATGCAAATATATTTTATTGCAAAGCTTGAACAGAGAAACATACCGGAGGGATTTCTCATAAATAAAATAAGACTTTTGCGAATATGATCAGATTTGAAGATTTTCTTAGAGAACCAGAATCAGATTGTGAAGTCACATATTTATTTGAAAAGACTATTGAAATAAAATTTATTAGAGTTTTCCCGGAGGTTTTTTGAGCAGAGAATATGATCATATTTTAAAGATATTTCTCAACAAGTGTAATCAGATTGCAAAGGGTTTTCAATGGCAAAATAAAGGAGATTTGCAGGGGATAATATAAAACTTTGAGAAGAAAAAATATCAGATTTAGCAAACTTTGAAAGGGCAAATGAGATCAGATTTGAGATCACCAACAGGGAAAACAAATCAGATTTTTATGATACAATTACTAATGAAGTTTAGATTTTTTGAAAAGAATAGAAAAAAATTTTCAAAGAAGGACAGGTGTTTATCAGACATAGATTTTAGGGTTTCCTTTTTCTTTTTCTATTTATTTCTTTCTTTTTTAGTTGTATTGGTTCCTATCCTCTATTCAATTTTGGGTTTTCCCCTGCAAGAGTTCAGAGCAAGTCCCAATGATGTTGAATATATTTCTGCAAGATAAAATTTTGGATTTTTATCTAAGATTTTGTGCTTTTTGTTATTAATGTACTGAAGCTAGATCATTTCAATAAAATACAGTGTAGTTCCTAGTCTCTATTGTTTTGTCTCTTTATATTTTGTTTATGCTCTTGTATGTTTTGTTTGTAAGCCATCTAAAACATACCGGTTATAAGGTAACTTGTCTAATTACTTGTGATTTTCTTTCAAGGAAAGAACTAAGTTTCTCAAGTAATTTCAAAGAGAAAAACATAGCTGTAAGGATTTGATGCAATAATACAGAAGTGATAAGATAGTTTGTAGGGAACTCTATCTCGATTGCATATAGTTTGTAAGGCATTCTATAGTATGTTATTTGATTTGTGACATGTGGATTACATTTTCTAGCTCTTTGCCCAAGGATAGGCACTAGTTAGGGTTTACTATATAGCCTTTATTCAATCATCAAGTAGAAATAAAACACTCAAATACACCCTTGTTACCAAGTACATATATGTTTTAACAAAAAATGTGTTGAAGTAATACAGTTCAAATTGTTGATTCCTTCAAGACCAAATCAAAAGGTTAGCCTTCCTTAAGTCAAAAATCTAAAAAGAAGAAGGATGAAAGTCTGTATTTCCACTGTTATCTGCTATCAAAACAAAATAGTATTCCTTGTCAAGCTCTTTTTCAAGATGTTAATTTTTTTTTACAGAGTAATTTATTGATGTGATCAGAGATAAGATAGCATAACAGTGATGACCCTAATCCACCATTTTAAGTTTTACTGAACATAGTAAACTTTCTAGGCAATACCTGCCTGAGTCCAGTGGAGCTCAAAGAAGAAGGAGGATATTATCCAATCCTCATCAATTAGTGTCTCTTCTTGCATGAAATAGAAATCTGTAATCTGCAAACTAGTGTATAACTTTATCAAGTTTGTTTCTGCAAGAAAAAGTGCTAACATCCCCATTTCAAGTAAAATTTGGGAATGCTTGAGCATGGACTTGTTTGTAGGATTGCCAAGGAAAAAACAAAGATTTGAAACTATATATTTCATAGTAGAAAGATTCAGCAAGATGACACATTTTATCCCATGCAAGAAAATTCATGATTCTTGTCACATTTCATATATTTTCTTATAGGAAGTGGTGAGAATGCATGGGTTACCCTTGAGCATTGTTTTAGATAGAGACACAAAATTCATGAATCACTTTTAGAACACACTGTGGTGACAATTGGGAACCAATTTGTCCTTCGGGTCTTCATATCACCCTCAGATAGATGGTCAAACTAAGGTGGTGTATAGAAGCCTAGGGAACCTATTGAGGTGTCTTACTAAGGAGTATGGTCAAGCTTAGGACCAACTCTTAGGATAGGCAGAATATGCACATAATGATACTGTCTACAAAACTACTAGAAGGAGTCCCTTTGAAGTTGTCTATGGACTAAAACCTAGAGGGATATTGGAGTTCAGAGAGTTAAAGGATGGCACCAAGGGTAGTGGATATGTAGAAGACTTTGAACAATCCATGAAAGAGGTGCATGAAACAATAAGAAAAACATTGACAGAGAGCAATGCAAAGATAAAGGAAAAGGTGGATGAAAGGAGGAAGGAAGTCCAACTCTAGGTGGGGGATCTTTTTATGGTCCATTTGAACAAGGAAAGGTTATACAAGGGATTTCCCAACAAGGTAAAGATGAGGAGAATAGGACCATGTACTATTCTCACCAAATATGGCAATAATGCATACAAAGTTGAGCTCCCTGAGGATATTATTTTCTCTCCGGTATTCAATGTTGTAGATCTTATACTCTATAAGTGGCATACTCTAGATCTAGACCAAAGCCTTACTGAGGTAATACAAGAAGCGGAGGAAGTGAACTTAATCCCTACATAACCTAAGAAGGAAGAAAAGATACTTGATTCAAGGGTCTACAAATACACTAGAATGAAGAATTAAAAAGAGCATCTGGTGAAGTGGCATGGACAAGGAGATGTAGAGGCCACTTGTATCAAGGAGACAAAGTTTAAGAAGTTTGGAATCGATTCCAACTTGCTCAATCCAAGGATGGATTGAAATATTTTATTTGGAGAGAATGGTGAAGCAGCACCTAGGCTAATCCCTAGTTATAAATTTTGATGTGGCTTGTACTAACCTTAGCCAAGTTAGTACTATTTTTTTTATCCTTACAAGGTATTTATGGTTAGTATCAAGATGGATTAGACTAGGATCAATCTATTCTTGTATTTTTTCCTTTGTTAGTGTTTAGCTCTTTAGAAGTCCTAACATTTAAAATTTGGGGTCTAAAAGCCTAGAAGACTTAGAAAGGCTTATATATGTGCCAAAAATTACCTCTATGATGTTTGTACATGGTTTTTGATAGGTTAGAAGTCATAGAATTAAGTTATATGCAAAAAATAAAAAAATTTATCAAAATGTTGCATGACAACATTTGAAACTTTGCAAAGTGGCATGACAACATTCACAAGAAAAGATGATTTTTGATGGTTGAGGCTTGATAGTTGTTGTAAATTCCTATAATCATGGGACAATAATATTTATCCAAGAAGGATCCCATTTTTTGAGGTTAGAGGATGTAGTGTGGGGATTTGAAATTGCAAGAATAGCTCTGTTTACCATTTTGTATGCACAGTCACCTACTTTTGTGAGTTAGTATTTGTAGATGCATTTATTTGAAATATCTTGTGTTTCATTCATGTAGTAGAAAATTTTACAAGGATTTTTTTATTTATTTGAAGTTTGTGTGAGATTATTTGATTAATCTTGTAAATTCTTTTGTAAGTTGTATAGTTGTTGGTGTTAACAGAGCATATTTGAGAAAAATGGCTCCCCCATAGAATCCAACTATGCATTCCATCATGGTATAGAGGAATATGGTAGGAGAGCCTTTGTATAGTGTAAATATGAGTCGAGAAGTTCAGAGAAGCAAGTTAGCTATTTTTCGTGGCAAGCCCTAGGCGAGTCATATACACTTGGTTAGGAGTTTTCCAGTAAACTAATGGTGTTTGATTGTAGGGGAATGATTGGAAGGATGAAACCAAGCATGGTTTTGTGAGAAAAGAGGTCCTACAGAAAAATCATAGAAATATTAGGCCTTATCCAATCCATTGAGATGCATTTTCAAGTAGAAATCACCAAATTGCACCAGAATAGCCCAATTAGCACTATTGGCCCTTAATTATATGAATCCACTGTATGGAGACCCTAGGACCTTAAGAATTAAAAAATATTTAATTTATTGGAAAAGGGTATCATGATATCAATTTTTAATTTGGGGTTGTTTGGGAAATTTGTGAAAGAAGTGTGAAAAATTAGCTGATTAGGGCTAATTGACTATTAGGCCTAAAAGACCAAATTTACTAAGGGTCTTGAGATCATTTGGGAAAGTCTTTATGACCTATCCAAATGGGATAAATTTGAGTTAAAGAAGTTTCCCAAGCATGGATTACACCCCTTACAACACTTGTTATGAAGATGAGTTCAGAAAGCACCTGGACTCTTCCAAGAAGGAGCAAATGATTGAAGTGAAAACTGTTGATAGATACCCCTAACTGAAGTACAAAAGTTACTAACCCATAGACTAGTGTTGGATAATTCCTAGAATAGCTAAGAAAAGGATTGAAAGAATATAGAAGATAGGGTAAGGTCTTGTGAAGGCTAGGAATAGTAAGAGTCCTACTTAGGCTCTTTCTAGCACACTAAGGGTGTATCTATCACCATAGATCTCATATTAACTTTACTACACTTTACCTTACAATCAACTTCAAACTATAGGTCCCGTAAAACTCAAATAGGATACATAGCCATACATCATAATGCCTTAAATGGTAGATCTTGCACATCTTCTTCATAAGGATTTACGCCCACCACATGATCAAAATTAACTTAACAGTTTCTTACCTTATTCCTTCTGACCTTGGTCAGACACACTGGAACATGTGTTCATTAGGTGAAATTCCTCAATGGTTAAATCAAACAAATATCTAAATTAAGGCTTCATGCCATCTGTATGATCTTCACCAACTCGAGTGCAGATTAATTTAACCCCTAGTCTCTAAAATATAGGTTCAACTAATATGGAAGGACACGTGGCATATAGGCATGATGCCTTGATACTTAAAGAATTGCATCTTTGTGATGAAGGGAATGTGCCTGTCGTTAGATGAAAATTCACTTGCACAGGAGATGTAAAGGGAAAATTTTATCAAGGGAAATAAACTTAGGACTTAGGAAAAAATTAAAATGCATCCCACCTGAGTTAGGAGATAAAACATATGGCCCCACCTGATGATGACATATAACATGATGTAAGAGGACTGAAGTTACAAAAAACTTAACTTGAAAATAGAATTCGCTAGGAAGGTTTAGGGTTTTTGCTAGAAATAGTTGCAGAGACAAGAAAGAAAACTTAGGACCATGAAAATTTTTGAAATAGACCAAGAAAACATAATGATATGAAGAAGGATGTGTGATGATCCTAATTCTAAGGTCGATTGGCTTAATACTGCATATTGGAACTGTTACAGATGTCTGAGTGAAAATTTGATTTTCTAGACTATGAGAGCAATGCTTGACAAAGAATTTTTTTTTGCTTTTGGGATATCTTACAAACGATGGACACTTGGGAATTGAATGATTAATAGAAAATAAAAAGGAAAATTGAGGAATGCTTTCCATTGAGCACAAGTTGTGACTGTATCATGAAATTTTTTGAATAGTGCTAACATAATATTCACACAACTATGACACTAGGATTTAACATGGAAACCTAATATTGGAAAAACCACTAGTAAAATGATACCAATTTTCACTCTTTTGAAGTGAGCTCTGTGAAGAGCCAACCCCGTTAAATGTTACAATACACACTGTCAAATGTGACTATGTAAAAGGATTTTATCACCTTGTTAAAAGTGAACCTTGTTAGAGGACTTAGATTATTCCATTATAATGTCACATGTATTAAAGGATTTATAATATGAATGTTAGATCAACCTTTCTTAAAAGGATATTTACTGAGACAATGATTATAAATTAATAGTAGATTAATCTAAAACATACAATTGACTTTGCAAATACATATCCACTTTTTCTCAAATGCTAATTCATTGACTAGCCTCCATTGTCATCTCTATCACTTAGATCTGCTTGGAAATCTATCAAGAAATCACCACTATGTAGTCCTATATTTCTCTTCTCAGTCTTCTCGGCCTTCTGCTTAGATTTTCCAATCAACTAAATTAACTTTTGTTCCCATAACCTACAATTAGGTTAATCTTATACCTCTCTGATCAAGTATCTCAATCTTTTACTACTTAGTTATCACTGTATATCTTAGGGTTTGGTTAGATCCAACAAATCCTTCCAACATTTTCTTCTCCTTCTACCTTATAGAATACATATAAAAACTCATTCTTTAATCTGTACAAAAAAATGGTTAAACATATATTAAATGCTCATTTAATTCTCTAGAATGATCATCCTTATCTTAAATACACTTTACATATCCAAACAAATCAACTATGTCAGCTGGGATCTCAAATCTTTCTCAAACTGTCAAAATAATGACACTTGGTCATCACTAGATAACTCAATATTTACCGACGCTCGGTAAATATTGATGCTCATTCAACACTAAATTTTCTCTACATGTACTGACACTTTCTTGACACTCACATCACTCAACACAAACATAGTATCCTTAATCTTCTTCTCTATTAATCAATCAAGACGAAAATTTTATTCTTAGAATCTTCACTTGGTGTTAAAGATAAACGACATATTACCTTCCTAATGTGTAATCTCATCAAGTACCAATTGTAGCTTCTCATAAGTTGACCATTTCACCAAGTCTTCTTTTTATCTTCCTCAATCATCTGATATGGCACTTTACAAGATAGCAACTATCTTGCTAGTTAAGGTTTGACATCAAATATATTATGACAATTTCTTCAATTATAGCTTCCAATACCTTACAAAGCTTGTCTAGTTTGGGTAGGTGAGGAGGTACATTTTTCACTATGTAAACATATGAGATACCTGATAAGGCACACTAAAGATTATTACCACATGATAGACTTGTATAAACCTAAGTGGGTTTTTCAATGGTTGGCAAGAGGTAGGAAATTAGTGATTTCTATGACTTGTTCACACAGAGATCCACGAATAATGCTACTTGTGGTCTGATTATTCCGACACATGCTACACATGAAGAGTTTTAGAGTCTAAAGCCACTGAGATGGACATAGAGCTTAGTTTTGATAGACATAGTTATCAGACCACAATTTCATAAATGCTGGGCCAATCATAGGCCAACTCCTTTAACCAAAATTGCTTACCCTATAGTTCCAGTTATTAGGAGGTGGAGGCTAAATGGTGGAAAGGGGAGAGGTCAATGCAAAGGAGGCCAAGGTAGGTATTGTAGGAGAGGTGAGAGAGGAGATTACAAAGGTAGAGATTGTGGGGAAGAGGGAGATAAAAGTGGTTCCTCTTTGTACTTAGATTCAAGTAGTTCCACTAGTGAAAAACACTAGTGGTAGTAAGGATGATGGAGATGATGAGGCTGAGTGAGAGGCTTTGGAAGTGTATTCCCTAGGATGAGATGAGGTAGAGAGAGATTTTATTTAGAGATTAAGGGACCAAATCAAGGATATCAAGGAGATCATATGCTAAATAGATAAGAGCATCAAATGTAGAGAGAGAGAGAGAGAGAGAGAGAGAGAGAGAGAGAGAGAGAGAGGGNGTAGAGAGAGAGAGAGAGAGAGAGAGAGAGAGAGAGAGAGAGAGAGAGGATTGATTGGGTTAGGAGAGAGGCATGACCAAAGATTGAGTATTAGAGAGGTCACTATAAGTGTGTTTTCCTATCAGATAAGAGAGTGTTGAGATATACCACATTTTAGATGACTATGAGATCTCAGATATCTCAGGGTAGTAGTGCAGTATTACAACCACCTCAAGCAACACACACATATTAATTTGAGGTCGTACCTAGACAGAATAAGGTAGGACCTTTTATGTTCCGACCCAAACTAGAGGGATGAACATATGTTGTTATATTATGATGATGTATGCACTTATTATGTACTATGGTCATGATAATGTATCCATTTATGATATAATATGTTTTTTTTTATATTTTCTATGGAGTAGATTTATCACATATAGGAAACACCTACTATGATATGTCTGATTATATGAGTGAGGGATGTCATAGGAGAAATAATTATAAATAATTATTAGAAAGAGTTATTTAGGTGAATTGATAAACTTATGATATCAGAATAGATGATATACTAAGTCATTGCCGATTATTTTCACCAATTTCATAATCATGCCTTGTTTTGAAAAGAAAGAGATATGATTGCACGTAGATGCTGACCATCTTGATATTGCTATGATATCTTTTAAAAAAATCATAAAACAAAAAAGGAATGCTTAACATTATTCTATAGTTGTCTTAGACTTGGGTGTGTGTGGCTTCCATATGCGTGATGATTCTTATCATATTCACCCTAAATCATCCTTTTCCTTGAATTTTGTCAAGACACTCCACAAACATAAATAAAAGAAAAGAAGATTATGAATCATCATAACCACTCTCACCACTTAGTGGTATCCTTAAGGATCATAGGAATACAAGAATTAAAGACAAATTGATAAATAGAGTGACATGACTGACTTTGTCAACAGCTATACTAATATTTTCCAGGATTCTTTGAAGTGTCTCATTTGAGGAATGTATTAGCCTTATAGGATAGATTTTTCTAGTTTTGAGTATATACATCACCGTATAAGTCATTTGGTAGAGTGATTGATTGATTTGAATGATAGATAGGATTTTAGATAAAGGTGGGTCTCATGAGTCCACTGCTCACTCATGAAACCAATTGTTTTGTTTTGAGATTTTGTGTTTGATATCATTTTCAGCTTGTCATGACAGAGAATATTTTATTGCAATGGTTTTGATATGTTTTGATTATTATTGTTTGATTGATTTTTTTCAGGACATTTATACAATTTTTTCAGGATTTATTTAGGACCTTTTGCTCTTTTTAAGGGCTTTTTTCATCAATTTTTGCTCCTCTTTAAAGATTTTTTAGGAATTTTTTTCTCATTTTTAGGGATTTTTTCATGATATTTTTTTGTTTTAAATATTTTATCAGGACATTTTAAGACTTACCCGAGTCTATTGAACCGATACTAGTCAAGGATAGACATGAATGCTCATGAGGATTGTGCCTGTACATTTTTTGGCTTGGCATGCCTAGCGATATGTGTTAAATAAGTGCAAGTTTATCATTAGAATTCAATAATGGTGAAGCAAGATTTTGACACTTGGTGCATGTTTTCTAGGTTTTCACCAAGGTACCTACCCAATAGCACCTGTTTGCAAGGTTTTTAGAAAAGGGTGATTTTGTTTCTCTTTACTTTTGTCTGTTTCAATTTTTTTGGTTTTTCCACGGTGTCATTTGCTAGGTTTCACCAAGGTAAATTTTGTATTTTTAATTTTTTTTGTACATTTTCAAGATCTTTTAGACTATTTACTCTTGACCTTGGTCAAATGTAAATTTTTTTGAGGTGTATGCTATTATTGTAGCTAGAGATATAATATCCTTCTTGAAAAACCAGTTCATATGCCCCATTATCACATGACCCAATGATGACATAGGGCCCTAACTAATTTGGTTCAATATTTCTAGGCATTTCTCTTTTTACTTGATTTTTTTGATTGTCCATAAGGACCAAATCTCCTACATCAAATTTTCTTGGCCTTCCTCTCTTTTTTGTAGCTTCTATGAAGGCGATTCTGATAGCCTTGCAAGTGATTCATGGAAATTTTTCTTTTCTAATCTAATAATTCTGCCTCACATAATCTGGCTATCATATAGTCCTCATCAAAAGTGAAGTTCTTTATAAAAATTTGGAGGGATGGGAGTTTAACCTCGATGGGTAAATATGTTTTTCATCCATACAATAGAGAAAAGGGAGTTTCCCCTATTGGAGTTTGGACACAGCTTCTATATTGCCACAAAGAGGGACTAGGATGTGGATGCCAATCTCGACCAGTTTGATTGACAACATTCTATATAAATTTCAAAATAGTTTATTTTTTGCCTCAACCTGGCCATTTCCTTGGTGGTAATAAAAGGATGTGAGGTTTTGTTTAATCTAAGACTTCTCACAAAGGTCTTAGACGTATTTATTCTGAAAGGGTAACACCTGGTCAGTAAGTATGGTGAGAGGAATTCCATACTTGAATAAATGATTTAATTAATGATAACATAGAGATATGATTACCAGTAATATTTGTCAAAGGAATGGCCTACACTCACTTAGCGAAGTACTTAATGGATGTGATTATGTACTTATAACCATTGCATTAAATGAACGTAGTATTATCCAGTAGGTCAAATCTCTATCTTGAAAAAGGTCAAGTAGAAGTGAGGGGTTGGATTTAATTTTGAGTTCACTAAATTATCATAGGGAAAGTCAGCACAAGATAAAAATAGAGAGATTAATAACACTGAACTAAAAAAACAAGGAACTAATAATCAACATAAATCCCTAAAAACAACACAGTAATAAGAATGGATAACAAAAAATAAGAATGCAACTAATTTCAAAGAAAACTCAATATTCTTAATGGCTTCTATTGCTTGTCTTTTCTTCATTCAGATGTGACTAGCTAGCACTCAGAGATGACTCCCACAAGGTCGAGACTCAACACTTCGAGAAAATATTATAAATAATGTACAAATTGATAGCATAAGTTTGATATTAAAATTCATTATACATCCAAGATGATAAATAATGAGGGTTTATATAGATATTTTAGACTGGATGAACGATCAACATCAATCCAAGAAAATCAGGATGAAGAGACGAGATATTTAGGAACTACAAATATTTGTGTAAATTTCTAAAACTGAAGCTCTGTTTCCCATTTGAACTTAACATGAGAAGAGGAGATAAGACTGGGAAAGATATTTTGATTTGAAATATAAAGTTTCTAAAATGTGAATTAGGAAAAGAATTTGATTTTTATTTTGAAGAGATATTTGATTTTTAGAAATTTTCTTTTTCTCTTTTTAGAATTTTTGAATCTTTAGAATTTGTTTTTTCTCCTATTTTTATTTTTTCAATTTTCCGAGAATCTAAAACTGAATTAAGATTTTTTTTTTAAGAAATGTAGAATTACTATGAAATTAAATCGAAATGAAATTAGTTAGAAATTAAGATGAAATTGAATTAATTTGGGAAATTAATTTAATTAGGAAGAATAATCAGATAATTTGAATATTTAAATTCAAATTATAGGACTTAGGAAATTGAAATCTACTAATGAGTGAAGGCCAATTAATTAAGGTTAATTAATTAAATAACTTTAATTATTTAATTAATATTAGGTGAATGATTAAATGATTAAAAGGTTGGGCTATAGAAGAAATAAGGCAATTAATTAATCATTAAATAAAAATTAATTAATAGAGGAATAATTAATAATTTAATGTTACCTCACAAGCGTGAGCATTTTAAGGTGTTTGCATTTAATTTTAGCAATTGAGCCGAAAACTATGGAAGAAGCGTGTAATGACTAGAACTCGGTAAGAGAAATAAAAGAACTTGATCAGATAAAGAAGAATAAAACTTGGGAATTTATATTTAGACTGTATGAAAATAATGTGATTGCTACAAAGTGGGTATTCCAAAATAAGCTAGATGAAAATGGGGAGGTAATGAGAAAAAAAGGAAATATTAGTTTGCAAAAGTTACACTCAAATTAAAGGTATTAAATTTGATGAAACTTATGCCCTTGTTGCACAGATGGAGGTCATCTATATATTCTTATAATTTTCTATATTTAAATATTTCAAGGTTTATGAGATGCATGTTAAGTTGGGATTCTTGAATGGGTAACTAAGGGAAGAAATCTATATTGAATAGACGGATTCAAATCAAGAAAGGATCCAAATACTCTTTGTAGATTAAAGAAAGCATTGCATAGATTAAAGTAGGAAATGAGAACCTCATATGGAAGATTAGATAAGTATCTATATGGAAAAATATTCTAGACAGGATTTACTAATAATAACCTGTGGTACAGAATTTCTAAAATCAAATTTTAGTTATTATGGTTTATGTTGATGACATAGTTTTTTGAGGAAATGATGACTTCTGCAGAAAATGTGTAGAGGAGATGCATAAAGAATTTTAGATGTCTATGATTGGTGAGTTGAATATTTTTATTGGATTTCAAGTAAATCTTAAAAGTAAAGGAAAATTCATTTCTCATTCCTAGTATATCAAAGATTTATTAAAGAAGTTTGGATTGGAGAGTTCTAAACCACTATGTAATCCTATTATTACCAAATATAAGTTGACTAAAGAAGATGATTCACTAAAATCTGATGCAATTTAGTATAGATCAATGATTGGAGGACTATTATATTTGAAACCTAGTAGACCATATATTTTTAATGTCGTATGCCCAGCAACCAAATTTTAGAAAGAACCAAAAGAATCTCATGTTATTGAAGTAATAGGGATTATGTGACATTTGAAGGGTATTAAAGATTTTGGATTATGGTATCCAAAATGTTCATATTTCACTCTAATAACTTGTAGTGATGGAAATTGTGCCAGAAGTCTTGATAACTTATGGAGTACTAGTGGTTGAGCTTATTTTCTTGGCTCTTGGTTGGTTTCTTTGTCACGCAAGAAGTAATATTTTGAGAGATTATCTACTATTGCATCAGAATGCATTGCAACATCATCATGTTGTACTCATGTATTATGGATGAAATTATTTTTTAAGGATGTTGGTATAAAATTTGACAAACTAATCTCAATTATGTGTGATAATACCAAAACTATAAATATTTCAAATAATGTAGTGCAACATTCCATAAATAAATACATATCTATAAAATTTCATTTCGTAAGAGAGAAGGTGTTGGAAAATGAGATCAGACTTGAATATGTAATGACAAAAGAGAAGATTCAAGATATCCTTAAAAAACTGTTGTGTAAGGATAATTTTTAGTATCTCAAGCAGACATTGGAGGTTCTTCCCTTTCCTAGTGTTCATTAAATTAATTGGTTTGTGTATTGGTCTAGTATATTTCATGCTTATTCCTTTTATGAATCAATGCTTGGAGGATTTCTCTCAGGGGGAGAAGAGTGAGCTAGTAAGGGGTACATTTTCCCCTATTTCATTTTTATCAAAGGGGGAGAAGAATAAAGGAGAAGATTAAAGGAATTTGATGCTGATATATTTTTAAAGTGAGTTGTTTTCTTTGTTATTAATGAATGTTTCCATTAATGAAAAAGTGAGAGATAGTGATAATGTGATGATTATGCTATCATTGTTGTTTTCATTAATGGTTTTCATTTATGTCAATATACCATATTGTTTGATTATATATTTTGGTGAGCTACTAGACCGTGCTCGATATAATGTGTCATAGAGATTTATCTTTAACTATGTCAGTGCTTGTCCCATTTACCTTTCAATATATTATGGTTTACTTTTTTGGGCCCATTGCTATAAGGGAAGTGGTTTTTTTAATTTATTTCAAGTATTTGCAGCATTGTAAGTTGTATATTTATTAGCTTTGAATATCTCAGTGATGGTGTAACATGTTGTTGTAAGAGAGGCATGTTGTATTGAATGACGTAGTCCATGTTTCATTCCTTACCACCATGGGAATGATTGGGTGTTACCTATTTGAAATTAGATTAGTCCAACCTTGTTGTTAACATTACTTGGTATAAGAGAGCCTTGGTTCTATTTATTCTGACATCCTTGTATTCAAGAAATATGTGAAGTAAATATAAACATGATAAGGAAATATTTGTGTATTAATGAATATGTGATTTGGTACAACCGGTAGCTGAATGTTACATAATTTTTGTGATGCTAATTATTGTTGAGATTGATTGCAATGGTGGATTCATTTTCAATTCTTATATTTTTGCATTAATCCTATTTGTGGTTGTTATCCTTACCTATAGTGACCAAAACAATAGTGAGCCATTGGACAAATTACAGTAACCGAAGATCTTTTCATGAGAATTAGTTTCTTTGTGGTTTCTCCCACCATGGGTTTCCATGTAAATTCTAGTGTTCATGGCATTGATGATTTTTTCTTTGATGTTCATATCTATTATAAGTTTATGATTGATTTAAGCATTTAATAATTTTATAAAGTTTGTTAAAAGAACTTTGGAATAACTGATTCACCATCCCAATCTAAGTTATATGATTTATTCAAAAACATGGTTTACCATTTATAAGTATAAACAAATTTTCCCCTGAAATACAATATCTAATCTGTTTGCACCATCTTTTTGAGAACCCCATATTTTACAAGACTTGATTAATAAAATAGCAGTTAAATCTATCAAATAGTATCATGTCAAATTTGATATCAATAGAAGATAATCTATTCTATTAAATATCATGAATCAATTCATGTGATTTAGATTCCCTTAAACCATGTCGCTCCCTGATACAAAAACCCCTTGTTCCTTGGAAAAAAATGTTAGGGATAAGATAAATTGCCTTTTTCAAAAATATTTATCTATATAGTATTACATAAGAAGATAGATCTATAATCACAAAAATTTGTTGGATTATTTCCTTTGGGGATTAGAGATATAAAATTTGTGGTGAACTAATTTAGTATTGAAGCATTTCTACATTATTCTCACAAAGCATTCAAAATTTCACCTCTTATAAAATTCCAACATATTTAAAAAAATAAGGTGATAAATCCATCAAGTCAGGGAGCTTTATTTTGGGACATCAAAATGACTCTAGACTTTCTTGACTTATTTTAAAGTAAAAGGTTGGTAAATATTTGTATTACCTTCTTCTATTACCAAACTTGTAATAGCATTAAGAAACAAAGATGTAACTTTGGCGTCGGGATGGGGTCTATTATCTGAAATTAATTTTGAGAAAGAGGCAATTGCTTCAACCTATATCACTTTATCATAAAGTAAAATGGTGCCCACATTATGTAGGATTTGGAAGATAATATTATCATAAATATTAACTTTATATGATGAATATTATTTTTTTGAATTTGATCACCTTGTTTGAGCCATATTTCTCAGGATCTTTGTGTCCGATATATTTATACTCTTGCTAACACTTCATCTTTTGTAAAGATCACAAATTTGCATTTATAAACCATGAAGAATGATGAATTTATTGATATATTTTTATTTGTTCTTCTAGTTTGACCATTTATTTTAAAAATTTCTTAAAGGAGTGGTTTCATTCCTTAATTTTCTTTTTGACATACTGTAGCTTTATTATAAGTTCATACATCCTTGGACCATGCACAAAAGGAGATTGTTGCACCAGATTTTAGGGAGGGGAAGGAAAGATGGATCCATATGCCACATTTTTAAAAATTTTAAGTACGACCTAGGCTTCAAAACTATAGATGAAGATGGGATATCTAGATGAAGAGGAAAATGATTAGACCTACTATAATGAGGATAGTGAAAATTTTAGAAACCTTTCTCTAAAATCCATTTTGGATATAAGTAAAATCTTTTACAATTTTCTTCTATACGAACGAAATCTTTGCACCTATTTGGCTAGATAATTGTAGCATATTAAGGGTAGCAACTAAAGAGGTCATTTCAATTCACAAATTCTCTAAAATATTCAATGGTTTTAAGGAGAGGGAATATTCCCCCCTTTCCTCCTTCAAAGATAAAATAGCATTTAAATCCCCTATCACAATGATCTTCACTTCCCCTAAGGAATCCAAGGCTTGCGATAGATTTATCCATATGATTTTTTTACTTACCATAGTAGTAGGTCCATAAACATTAAATAGAAAATGCTATATCTCAAAAAAAAAATTAACTAGGAGCCAATTCATATTAGAGGTGATTATAAAAAAAACCTCTTGATTTCCCCAATAAAATTTCCAATCCACAAAAGGATCCAATGGATGGGTATTGGATAGAAGATAAAAGATACAAATTCTTAAGGTGTTTTTGAGAATTTTTTAGGATTTAACTTAGTCTGCTCAAGTAGAATCATATTTTCTTCACTCTTATCTATTTGCATTTTTATGATGCACCTTTTTTAGGGACATTAACACCCGTAAAATTATAGGATAATAGCTTCATCGGGTCTGAGGATAGCGACTCAATCTTGTTAACCAACTGATGGTAATGGTGATAAAGACCAAGTTCTGAAGAATAAAAGAAAGTAGAATGGTTAGATCAGTTTTTATTTTGTCATTGATGTCAAGCAATTGATTTATGGTTTATATTAAGTTTCCATATCAATCAGAGAGTAAATTAATTAGGAAGATAATAAAGATTAGATAATGATGAGGAACTATTGGTATAATTGTTTTTACTTATAATTTGATGTTCTTAAGTCAGTAAAATAGAGAGGTGAAATTGGTAAAGGGAACGACCTTGTTACTGGGTAGTGAAGTCTTAGTCGGTCAAACAAAAAAATATAGTCACCGAGGGAAGTTGACAACCAAGCAAGGTTATTTATCGAGAAAGGTTGGTAATTGAGAAAAGTCAGATAGTGAGTGAAGATATTAATTGAAATCACCAAGCACATAATAGAGTTTGAATAGAGATTGGATTAAAGGATAAGAATGAATTTAATGTGAAGGCACAAAGATCAAAAAGATCCTAAGGATGAAGGTGAATTTTGTTACAATATCTATAGTCATGAAAATTCAAGTTCCAAATATGAGATGAAGATTAAGAGACAAAATAAAAGTTGTGAGCTCCAAGAAAAGTACAAGTCACGAGGCAAAGGTTAAATGCCTAACCGAGTTGTAGATAAATGTTATCAGTTCATATGAGATGACCTAACGACTGAGTGAAATTGAAGGGAAATTGAATAGGTTAATGAGTCTGTATATTTTTTATAGACATGCTAGTGAATTGAATAGGTTAAAAGCTACCGAGCATAGTAGTGAAAGAGCTAGAGAACCAGTCCAGACAAGAGAGTGATGAGGTGTTGATGCTAGTAAGTTTTAGATAGAGAATAAGGGATCTGATCAAACAAAGGATAGTTGAAGAATATCATATCAAATTAGTAGACAATTGCTTACTAATATTTGTAACATAAAATCTCTTAACCGAGTGGACCTAAATAGTATTTTTTGTAAATCCTTTTGAAAGGTAACATTCTAGGATGAATGCTTAATCCCTCTAACCAGGCCACTCCTAATAGGGTGAATATCTTAATAGATCTAACATAAATTTCCTAATAGGGTCATATTTAACAAATGTGCATTTTAATCTTTAACTGAATTGGCTGTTATCTGAGCAACTTCAAAAGAGTATTTCTTTTTATGGGTGACAATTCCCATGAAGGTTTTTCCATAATTGGGTTTCCTTGTTAAATCTAGTGTTAGATGTGATGCTTAATAAATATGAATTTTATTTTCTAATGTTAGATATTGTTTACCGAGTTTGTGAAGTGTTCACATGTTTTGGTTGTTGTTGTTGTTATTTGAATGAGAGGTTTAGTTTTAAAGTGTTAAGTATCAATATTTTCTTATTCACCCCCACCCCCCACCCCACTTCTCATTAAATCATCATTAGTAAGGTAAAATAACAATTGGTATTAAATTTGGGGCTCTGGGAAGATAGGCTTTAAGATACACTTGAGTTAAAGATCCAAAGATGTATAAGAGGGAAGCACCAAAGTTGAATATGAATAAGTTTTCTACATGGAAGAATAGAATGAGGCTTCACATATCTAATATTGGATATTATGCATTGAGTCATCTTGACAATGAGTACTCACCTCCAATTTTTTGTCCTTAAACAATTGAGCAGATAAGATAAAGACAAGAGCATAAACAAGTGATGATAGAGATAGATTCTACCCTCACCAACCTAGAGTTAAATTATTTAGAAGGTTGTGATACTGCTAAGAAGATGTGGGATAGGCTTACACTTGTATTTGGTGGAGATTAGAATGTTCAAAAAGATAAGGCTGAAAACCTAAGAGGAAATTTTCAATCAATGAGAATGAAAGAAGGAGAAAACATTACAACATAGAACACAAGACTAAATGATATTTTTATTGGTATTAGAGGTGTTGGTGGAGCCATTAATTAAGAATATGTTACAGCCTATATATACAATTATAGTGTCTTCTATTCAAGAGATGGGACCCATTCCAGTGATGGTTGTTTCTTTCGATGCTACAATCTGTAAGATACTTTCTTTTGAGATGAATGATTTTAATAATAGTTTTCCTGCTACATCTAATATTGAATCCACATTCTAATAATCTTTGACTATTGGAAAGTATAGAGATTCTATATCTAGTGATGGATATATAAGTAGTGATAGTGAAAGATTTCATAGTTGTAAGAATGAGCTTAAAGAATGATATGCTGAAGATGAAAAGAATGAAGCTTAAATTGAAGCATTATTGGCTAGGAGGCTGCCGAGAGGTAAAGGAAATAATAGAGGTAAGCTACCTTTGAAAATTTTTTCATGCAATAAGATTGGTCACATAGATTCTAATTAGCCCAACAATAATGAGAAGATAGGTAACAAAGACCACAACAAGAATAAGATTAGATTTAGAAAATTCAAAGCCTTTAAGAGAAAAGGAAAGAAAGCATGCTACATTGCTAAAGGAGGTTCATATAATGATGACACTTATGATGATGAATAAGAACTTTTCTATGTTTCTATTAAAGATGAGTCTGATGAAGAAATTTATGTTGAAGAAAAACCCCTAATATCATAAGTAAAAATGATACATGGATTATAGACAATTGTTGCTCATACCATATGGTTAGTGATACTGATAAGTTTATTAATTTGAAAGAGAATAATGGTGATAATGTGAGATTTGGAAATGATAACCCATGTCCTATGAAGGGAAAAGGTTCTATAATTCTGTTGACCAATACTAAATGTGATGATATTTATTGGGTTGAAGGTTTGAAGTATAATTTGTTGAGTGTGAGAGAGTTAAGTAATTTAGGTCACCGACTGGAATTTCAAAACAAGAAGGCTAAAGAATGTTATCGAAAGGGAAGTTTGATTCCCACCAGAGATCAATCTAAACGTAAATTATTCTACCTTGATACATCAAAAAAGAGTTGTTTGTTTGCTAAGATTGAAGATATATGGCTATGTCACAAAAGGCTATGTCATGTTATTTTAGACAACTTAATCAAAGTGAGTAAGAAGAATAGAGTAAGAGGTCTACCGAGTTTAGACAATCTTGAGAATGTAATGTGTATGGGATGTCAAGTAGGTAAGATGACTAAATAAATCTTTACAAGAAAAATTTATGCTGCAAAAGGTATTTTGGAATTAGTACAGACCCATTTATGTGGTCCCATGAGAACACAAAGCTACTATGGAGATAGATACTTCATATTGTTTGTTAATGATTATTCTAGAATGATGTTAGTTATGTTTTTAAAAGAAAAATCTGATATGTTTTAAATGTTTAAGTTGTACTAGGCTAGAGTTGAAAAAGAGACAGGGACACAACTAAAATGTCTAAAATCTAACACAGGCTAAGAGGTTACATCTGGTGAATTTACACTCTTCTACGATGAACATGGTATACAGAGGAATTTGTTTACATGGAGAACACCACAACAAAATGGTATAGTTGAAAGGAGAAATGCATCCATTGTGGATTGTGCTAGAAAACCGATGATTGAGAATGGGATTTCTCAAAACTTTTGGAGAGAAGTAGTCAACACTGCTACTTATACACTTAATCAAGTATAATTGAAGAAGGGAACTAACAAAACACCTTATGAGATCTTGTATGGACACAAAACAAATGTAAGTTACTTTAAAGTATTAGGAGGTATGTGTTATATTATGAAAGATGCAAGAGATGGAAAGTTTGAATCTAAAGGAAATGAAGGAATATTTTTGAGATATTCTAGTAAGAGTAAAGCATAGAAATGTTTGAATAAGAATACTAATAAAATTGTAGAAAGTGAAAAAGTAAGGACTGATGAATTTGTAGAGAAGAATGATGAAGAAAGAAAGAAGGAATGCGAGGAGCATCAAATATTTGTTTATGTATAAACCGAGTCCTGACACCTTACCAAAAGAACAAACCAAGGAAGTAGATGAGAAAAGAGAGCTTCGACCCAATCATGGAAATGAATAGATACCACCAACTATCGAGCCTGTGTTGGAAAATTATGTAAAGAGACACCACTCACTGAGTAAAATTATTGGAGACATGACTCTTGGAGTTATGAAAAGAAGCAAGGTTAGAGAAAACACATGTTAAAAATATGAACTTGAACCAAGATTAGCAAAATATGCTTTAGAAAGTGAAGATTGGATGAAAGAAATGAAGGATGAGATAGATCAAATTCAAAATAATAATACATGGAATCTCGTATAGAGACCAAAGGCTAATAATTTAATCGGTACTAAGTAGATTTAAATAAATAAGTTGAATGACGATGGTAATGTAATAAAAAATAAAATGAGATTAGTTTTCAAGGTGTATGCACAAAAAGAAGGTATTGACTATGGTGAAACTTTTTCACCTGTTGCTATATTAGGAGTAAGGATTCTATTAGCATATGTGGATTACAAGGGATTCAGATTCTATCTAATGTATATTATGTCTGCATTTCTCAATGGTATGCTTGAAGAGGGAGTATATATTGAACAAGTTGAATGATTTGTTGAGAATACAAGCCGAGAAATGGTATCAAAATTACACAAAGCACTATATGGATTGAAACAAGCACCCTGAGCATAGTATGAAAGATTACATTCATATCTAATCAAAATAGGATTTCAAAGAGCTAGTGACAACAATAATGTGTATCTGAAATGTGATAGTACTAACAAAGGTTTAATTCCTAAGATATTTTTAATGACATTATCATTGGAGGCAATGACACATTGTGCAAATATTTCCCTAAGGAGATAATAAAGGAGTTTGAAATGTGTATGATTTGAGAGATTAAATTATTTCTTTGACTTCAAATTAAATAGGTAAATGATGGGATCTATATTAAACAATCAAAATGTATTAAGGAGATCCTAAATACCTTTGGTATCGATGAGTCAAAACCAGTTGGAACACTGATGATCACTAGTGGCAAGTTATATAAAGAGGATGAATAAAGTGAAGTCAATGAGACACTCTACTGATCCATGATTGGTAAGTTGCAATATGTAGTACACAACAGACCTGATATTTCTCATGCAGTAGGAATTGTTGCAAGGTTTTCTACTGATCCAAAGGAAACACATATGTCTGCAGTTAAGAGAACTTTTAGATATCTGAAAGGCACTAAGGATTTATACCTAATATACATTAAAGGAGGATAATTTGACTCAAAATTCTATATTGATGTTGATGGACTGGAATATTGATGACATAAAGAGTATAAGCCAAGGAGATTTCTTTCTAGGAGAAAGACTAGTTACATAGCTAAGAAATAAATAAAGCTATATATCACAGTGTACTACCATGGCTGACTATGTTGCTACAAATATGAATTGTGAAAATATTGTGTGGATCAAACAGCTACTAGAAGGTATGCAAGAAGAGATTGCCAATCTAGTCACTATTTATTTTGACAAGACAATTTCTATAAACATATCAAAGAATCTGGTAATGCACTCAAAGACAAAGCAATTATCTATCATGTAACATTACTTGAGAGAGAAAGTACAATACAAGATTGTAATGTTGGAATATGTAAATTCAAAAGAACAAATTTCTACCATATTCACCTAACCACTACCAAATGATACATTTGAGTCTCTCAGAGGTAAATTAGGTGTCCTACCCCTCTCAAACATTCATTAATTCAAGAGGCATGTTTCATCAATTATAGGACACATTAGAATATCATAATTTTGATTTGATGCTAGTGATCACACTTTAGGTGATGCCTGAAGTTCTTAAATGATTTATGTAAACAAACAGAAATCAATAAATGCAAGGTATGATTCACTGCCAGAACAAGATTTTGGGATAATGGATATTTGGCATTCTTATCAAAGAGGGAGATGTACAATAAGTAATTGATGAATACATAAGGGAAGAGCGAGAGATGAATACACAAGTAAAGGAAATTACATGTAAGAGGGAGAATGTGATAGAAGGAAAAGAAGAAGAAGAAAAAGATAAGAGGGAGCACAGACAGTACATAGATCAGACTATACAATCGTAAATTGATAGTGTTTTCATTAATGCCAAAGCAGTAGATTGTTAACCAATGGATGGTAATGGTGATGAAGACTGAGTTCAGAAGAATAAAACAAAGAGGAATGGTTATATTAGTTGTTATTTTTTCATTAATGTCAAATAATTGATATATGGTTAATATTAACTTTCCATATCAATCAGAGAGGAACTTAATTGGGAAGATAATAAAGATTAGAAAGGATGAGGAACTATTGATATAATTGCTTTTACTTAACATTTGATGTTGTTAAGTTGGTAAAGTAGAGAGGTAAAATTGGTAAAGGGAATAACCTATTTATCGAGTAGTGAAGTGTTAGTCGGTTGAGAAAAGAAAAGACAGTCACTGAGCGTAGTTTATAGCTGAGCAAGGTTATTTACCAAGAAAGTTTGGTAACGAAGTGAAGATAGGCACCAAATTCACCGAGCATGGAACAAAGTTTAAATGGAGATTGGATCAAGGATAAAAATGAATTTAATGTGAGTGCACAAAGAAAAAAAATATTCTAAGGATGAAGGTAAAGTTTGTTACAAGTTCTATGGTCGTGAAAAGACAAGTTGAAAATATGAGATAAAGATTAAGTGAAAAAGGAAAGTTGTGAGTTCCAAGAAAAGAGCAAATTCCAAGGAAAAGGTTAACTACATAATTGAGTGGAAAATACATTATATCAGTTCATATCAAATGATCTGATGCCTAAGCGCAATTGACTATAAATCTAACAAGTAATATTAAGAGGCAAAACACAGGCTTATATATTGATGAGTCTGTATGTTTTTAGAGGGATGCTGGTGAATTGAATAGTTGAAGAGATACAGAGTAGAGTAGTGAAAGAGTTGGAGAACCAGTCAAGAGGAGAGACAGATTCTTTTTTGATGCTAGTAAGTTTTAGAGAGTGACGAAGGGATATAATCACTTGAAAAGGGCAGTTGAAGAATCACAGGTCAAATCAGTACACTGTTGCTTACTAATATTTATAATAGAAAATATCTTACCTAAGTGGAACTAATAACTCTTTATGTAAATCCTTGTGAAAGGTAACATTCTAGGAGAAATATTTAAGCCCTCAGACTAGGTTACTCCTAACCGGATTGGCTCTTAATCAAGCATACTTCAGAAGATTATTTCTTTTTTTTGGTGACAATTCCCACAAAGATTTTTCCCTAATTGGGTTTCGTCATTAAATCTGGTGTTACATCTGATGGTTGATAATTGTGAATGTTATTTTATTATATTATATATTGTTTATCTATTTTGTGAAGTGTTTACAAGTTTTGAATGTTGTTGTTATTTGAATCACCGAGTTTAATTAGAGGTTTAGTTTTAAAGTGTTAAGTTTCAATATTTTCTATTGACTCCCCTCTTAGTAAACCATTATTAGTAGGGTAAACCAATAGATCTCCTTTATTTTTATCTTATCTAATTCCTAAAATTTCATTGGTTTGATGGAGAAGTCTAGATTATTCTAAATACCTACATCAATTTCTTCTTTAGATTTATTACAATTATGAGGAATACCTTGCCCCTTTCTTAATGAATATGGAGATTCCACATGTTTCTTAGATTTTGATTGAGATATAGACATATTTTTACCTAAAATAGAAAGTCTTAATTGTTGCATTAGGAAAGGATTGTGATCGGACAAGGGGAATTCTTCTTCATAAATATTTTTGACTTTATCTTCTGCAACTTATAGGAGGAGAGATTCTACTATACTTTCATAATTCTATGAAGAAGAGAAGTCTTGAAAATCCTCTTTGGTCAAATTTCAAATACCAAAATTTTGCTAACACATCCTATTTTTAATTTGGAATCAAAAGATTTTCATTACAGTAATGAGGACCATAGGAGATCTTGGCTAGTGTAACGTTCGAATCAGAAAACAAAAAATCATTTTTTGCATAGAGTAAGCTTGAGAAAGGGATCCTTGAGAATGATCATCTAATTGTGATGCTAAGTCAATTGAAGGAAAATTAGGAAAATTCCTAGCTAATGGTGATGGAAAGTGATATATCTCTAGAAAATCCAATAGGAAAGGTAAACAAGGTGATCCATGAAAGAGGAAAAATAAAATCTAAATAGAAGTATTATTGGTGTCATGATTTGTAAAATCATTCAAAGAGGAGTTTGTCTCAGTCAAAATCTCATTATTTTGACACTGTGTATGTCCTTCAACCTGCATAATACTCTTAGAAGGATGTGATGACATGTAATTGATTAAATGTTTGATAATGTTAAGTTGAAGATAATGCAAGACATTAAATCAGTTAATGGTTTGTATTGTCATTGATGTCAACTTGATATCATCTGTACTGTCATGTATATAATGCCAAATACTTTAGAGAATCAATGGAACAAAGATTATTCTTTCAACAATACATAAAAGTCAAGTATTCACTAAGTGGTAGATAACACCAATGGAGTGCACACCATTGGTAAAGGCAAAGAACCAAAGTCACAATGATTCCTGACGAGCAGAAGATAGTATTTTCTGACGAAGAAAAATCACAGGATGGCTGATGAGTTGAGAACAGAGTTGCCTGACGAGTAAAATCCAATGATGCCCGATGGAAGGAGATCCCGAAGCTGACTAGAGTCACACCGATAGAACTGGAAGTTGTCACCAATGACTAACTGCAGAGTTGACTGACAGAACAGAGAGTTCAGAAAATGACAAAATATCTAGTTGGCAGGAGCTAAAGATAGACTTAACTGGTTGTTTTCATTGTTTTATTCGACTAGTGTTAAGTGATTGATTTAAAGAAGATTTTTACATTTGGCAAGAAGATAACTATGAGATAAATTAGGAGTTAAGCTTTAAATCAGATTGGCTGGATTGTTTTTCACACCAAGAATCAAGAAATTATGAATATCATGTCTATATAAGAGACAAGCTTAATTCATTTCTGTATCATCATAGAAAGGGGGACTGAATAGAAAGAGGATGCTGAAAAGAAACTAATGAAGAAAAAATTTATACAGTCCAGATCAATCAATCTGAAGGAGAGCTAAAGAATTTTGCAGACACCAATGAATAGTGAAGCACAACATTATAGAGAAGAAAGTGTGGAGCACAAAGATTTGAATTGATACATTGATCAGAGAGGTAATGTACTTAAATAGATCTAAAAATCTACAATTCAAGTTGTATTAGACATAGGTCATTGTGTTTCAGTTTAACCATTGAAGCATCAGGTCTCTTAATAGAGCTGGACTTAAAAATCTTCTATATATTGAGGTACATCCCAAGGAGTGACAAAAAGGTTGATTCATGAAAGTAGCACTAGATTTGCCTAAAGCCTATTGACAGTCTAAGAAGGAGGTTGATTCAAGGATGGTAGCAAACTGAGATTCCTGATACTAAGTGGCAACCTCTATGTATAAAATCATCTAACAAGGTCACACCTAACAGTGTACTTGTAACCTTTAACAGGGTTGGTTCCTAATAGGTATCACTTTAGAAGAGTGAAAAATTTGGGGAACCGATCCTAGTGGTTTTTCCCTTAATAGGGTTTCCACATTAAAATCAAAGTATTATGTGTGTATGGTTTATTACTTTACTATTTTACATTTCACATATGCATTTCCTTATTTATCGGTATACTCTGCATATTACTAAGTTTCAGTAAATAATTTTTACTGCTTATCGGTAATCAAGGAGAATAAGGTCAGAAAAGGAAAACCAGTAGACAATTAATTATTATAAGTATTTCATGGCATGCATCTTTTAAGGGACATAATAATCTAAGGTTTATTTGATTGGTGGTTAGTATAAAGAATTTTTTTTGAAGCCACTGATTCACCCCCTCTCTCAGTTATTACTAATAATTGGTATCAAAGCTTGTGTGCTTAGAAGGAAGGTTTCAAGACCTAAGTCAGGATCACAAGATGAATAGATGAGATGTGCCCAAGTTGAACAAAGACAACTTTGCTTCATGGCAGAGAAGGATAAGACTCCACTTATCAGGTATTCGTAATGATGTTACTCAATACTTAGATACTGAATATGTGTTTTCTACTGGAGCTTTGATAGTAGATCAATTGAGAGAGAAGCATAAGCATAACTGTATGGTTATAGAGCTTTCTTCCTCACTCTCCGATGCTGAATTTGAAGATGTCAAGGATTGCAAAACTGCAAAGAAAATGTGGGACAAACTGAAGCTTGTACATGGAGGTGATACAAATGTTTAGAGAGCCAAGGAGGAAAGCCTTGGAGGAAAATTTGATGATCTCAGAATGAAAGAAGGAGAAAACATCACACAATACAACACAAGAATAAAATAAGTATTCAATGCTATACGAGGTGTTGGAGGTACACTTGAAGAGGAGACAGTGGTAAGTAAAATCTTAAGAACCTTACTTCCTGTATATGCTATTAGAGTTTCTACTATTCAAGAAATGAGAGCAGTAGCAAACAACACAGTTACTCTTGATAGTTTAATTGGTAGACTGATTTCATTTGAGATGAATAACTTTGATAATAGTGTCTTACCAAACTTAGAGTCTGCATTTAATTCTTCTATGAGAATAAGAAAATCAATTCAAAGAAACACATCTAGAAGAGATAGTGAAAGTGGAAGTGAAGAAGAAGATCTAGATGAAATAGAAGCACTCATGGAAAGGAGAATGTAGAGAGGAAAAGGTAAAAACAAAGGCAAGTTACCACTTGTATGCTTTAATTGTAGAGAGATTGGACACTTTGTTGCAAGATGTCCTAACAGAAGAAAATATGACAAAGGTAATGATAGATATTTTGAGAAGAAATGTGAAAGAGGTGAGAACAAAGATTACAGAAGTTACTGATAATTAGAAAGAAGAGATACCTGAGATTACAAGGATAAAGGAAAGAAGGATAGCTACCTATTTGCTTGCAAGAATGAAGATAATAACACCAAACCTGATGAAGACATCGAGATGGTATTTGCAGTTGTGAAAGATGGTTCAAATGAAGAGGAAAGGTATGTAGAAACTTGACTCATATCTAAGGTTAGCAAGAATGACATCTGGATTTTACATAGTGGCTACACTCACAACATGACTGGTGACAAAAAAAAAATTAATACTTTTGAGTATTATAATGGTGGTACAGTAAGAATGGGTAATGATACACGTTGTCCAGTTGACGGTAAAGGAAGTATAATGTTGAATAACCTGATTAAATGTGAAAATGATTATTGGGTAAAAGGATTGAATTATAATCTATTGTGTGTTTCTCAGCTAAATAATTTAGGTCACATAGTAGCATTTGAGAACAAGATTGCAAAGATCTTCAATGAATTAGGAAAATTGATTGGTACCGATGAACAAACTAAAGGTAACTTATTCTATCTGAATGATACTAACACCACTTGCATAATGACTAGAAACAAAGATATATAGTTGTGGCACAAAATTTTGTCATGTGAATTTTGACAACATGATAAAAATAAACAAAAGAAGAAATGTAAGAGGCTTACCGATGATGATAAAGCCAGACAACATCATGTGAAAAAATTGTCAACATGGTAAAATGACAAAGTCTAGTATCAAAAGTAAAACCCATACATCTGATGATATTCTAGAATTAGTCCTTACTGATTTGTGGACCTATGAGGACAAAGAGTTATTATGGAGATAGACATTTTATTCTCTTTGTTGATGATTACTCTAGAATGATGATAGTTATGTTTTTAAAAGATAAATATGAAGCATTTAAGATGTTTAAGTGGTATAAGGCTATGGTAGAAAAACAAAGTGGTAAAGATTTGAAATGTTTGAGATCAGATAGAGGAGCAGAATTTATATCATATGTATTCACTAATTTTTTTAATGAGCATGGTATTAAAATATAGGTTTCTACACCAAGAACACCACAACAAAATGGATTGGTGAGAGAAGGAACAAATCAATATTTGATTGTGCGAGAACACTAATGATAGAAAAAGACATCACCCAAATCTTCTAGAGGGAAGTTTTCATAACTATTTTTTATACAAGTTAAACAGAGTACAATTGAAGAAGGACACAAAGAAGACACCTTATGAGCTATGGTATGGTAAAACACCCAATGTAAGTTACTTCAAGATCTTTGGTAGTCAATGTTATGTCTTAAAGGATGATAGAAATGGAAAGCTTGACACCAAAAGTGATGAAGGTATTTTTTTGGGGTATTCTACCAAAAGCAAAGCTTTTAAATGTCTTATCAAGGCCTCTAAAAAAATAGTTGAAAGTGAAAATGTAAAGATTGATGAGTTTGCAAAAAAGAATGAGCTGGAAAGCACAAAAGAACCAGAGGACTACAAAAAGTTTCTATATTGTGAAGAACCATACACTCTACCCAAGAAATAGTGCTTAATCCTAGAACAAAAGAATGTTACAACCCACGGTCAGACTTCTACTACCGATGGTTAGGATAATGATCAAGAAAATATGCAAGGTAATGAATAATAGAATGAAGACCAGGATAATGATCAACCTGATAGACAAAAAAATGTACCTATACTTGCAAGATATGTAAGAAGGAACCATCCAGAGATCTAGATCATAGGAGATAAGAAAGCTGGTACAAGAACAAGAAGTACGTCTTTAACCTCAAATTATTTAATTTGTGAGTTTGAGCAGGAATCTGTCAATGTTGCACTAGATAATGAAGAATGGATAAGTGTTGTGAATGATGAGATTAAGAAGATTGAGAATAAATAAAAACATGGTCACTTGTGCCATGACTAGATGACAAGAATGTCATTGATACAAAATGGATATTCAGGAATAAGCTGAACGAGAATGGAGAAGTCACAAGGAATAAAGCAAGACTAGTATGCAAGAGGCATGCACAAGAGGAAGGTATAGACTATGGAGAGACCTTTACCCCCATTGCTAGACTAGAAGGAGTAATAATAATACTTTCTTATGATGCATACAAAGGATTCAAAGTATATCAAATGGATGTCAAGTCAGCATTCCTAAATGGAATACTTGAAGAAGAGGTATACATTGAACAACCAGAAGGGTTTGTTGATCCAGACAAGAAGGACATGGTATGTAGAATTCAGGAAGCCTTGTATGGATTGAAACGAGCTCCTAGAGCCTGGTATGAATGACTTCATTCCTATCTAATAAATATTGGATTCATAAGGACCAATGAAAACAAAAATATTTATTTGAAAGAAGATACTAATGTTAACACTTTGATTGCTGAAATATTTGTTGATGACATCATATTTGGAGGCAATGATATGCTATGCAAATCATTTTCTGATGAGATGAGAAAATAATTCAAGATGTCTATTTTTGGAGAGATCAACTTATTTCTTGGTCTACATATCATTCAACAAAGTGAAGGTATTTTCATTACACAGTCCAAATACATCAAAGAGGTTCTGAAAATATTCAAGATGGAAGATTCCAAACCACTTGAGACACCGATGGCTACTGGATGTAAGTTATCAAAGGAAGATGAGAAAACAAAGGTAAATCAGACTTTATATAGATCAATGATTGGAAAACTCATGTATGTTGTACACACCAGACCAGATATTGCACATGAGGTAGAAATTGTTGCTATATTTTCTGCTAACCCCAGGGAATCACATATGACTGCTATGGAAATAATCCTAAGATATCTTAAGAATACTGAGGAATTTGGGTTATGGTATAAAAGAGAAGGAAAATTTGAACTAAAAGTGTTTACCGACACTGATTGGGCTTGAAATCTTGATGGCCGGAAGAGAACAACTGGAGGAGCATTCTTTTTGGGTGAAAAACTTGTCACATGGATTGGAAAAAAGCAAGGATGCATCTCTCAATATAGTGCAGAAGTATAATATGTTGCTGCTGCTACAAAATTCTCAAATATTGCATGGATCAAATAGTTGCTAGAAGGTATGCATATGAAGATCTCAGAACTAGTGATTATCTATTGTGATAACACTAGTACAATAAAAATTTCAAAGAATAAAGTCATGCACTCCAAGACTAAACACATTCTCATCAAGTATCATTACTTAAGAGAGCAAGTTCAATAAAAAGAGGTGATTCATGAGTATGTGCAATCAAAAGAACAATTAGCTAATATCTTCACCAAGCCACTGCACAAGGATACATTTGAGTACCTAAGAAAATGACTAGGGGTCAAACCCTTGTCTACCAGTCAGTAAAAGAATGAAGGCTGCATCAGCCTATATATTATCAGAATATCATTCATGTTGATGCAAGCAAAAAGATGAACTCCAAAGGTACATCTATATACAAGAAGGTATATATAAGAACCGAGCACCAGAGCATATTTTTTTATTGCTGATGGATAAGGTAAATTAAAGGAATATATTATGGATGGAAGAAAATGATTATTTGACATTAATGTTAGATATCTATGAGATATTTGTTTGGCATTGTTGTCAAATAGAGAGAAAGTATCCATATAATCAAAGTCTTCAGAAAATAAAAATAAAAAAATTATCCATTATTAGATTACTCCAACGGGGAGAGATCATATACATAGGGAGAGTTGCTTACAAGAGAGAGACATCAAAGAAGAAGAACACTCAAAAGAGAGATATTGAAACAAGGAAAGGACACAACACATTAGAACAAGAAACACAGAGAACTGGAAGAATCAAATCTAAGCTAACACAAATCTTACCGGTGGTCAAACATTTTTATCGGCTATCAAAAGAAATTGTTTGGTAGTTTAATGAATCTCAAAAAATTGTATTTCATATTGTATTAGAAATAGTATAGTGTGATAATATTGTATGTTTCCATCAATGCCAAAGGGAGAGATTGATGACATGTAACTGATTAAATATTTGATAATGTTAAGTTGAATATAATGCAAGACATTAAATCAATTAATGGTTTGTATTGTCATTCATGTCAACTTGATATTATCTATATGGTCATGTATATAATGCCAAAGAATTCAGAGAATCAATGGAACAAAGATTATGTTTTCAGCAATACATAAAATTCAAGTATTCACTAATTGACAGATAACACCGACAGAATGCACACCATCGGTAAAGGAAAACAACCAAAGTCACAGTGATATCGATGAGCATAAGACAGTATTTTCCAAAGAAGAAAAATCACAGGATTCCTGACGAGCTGAGAACACAATTGCCTGACAATTAAAATCCAATGATGCCCAACGGACAGAGATCCTGAAGCTGACTAGAGTCACACTGACGGAATTGGTAGTTGTCACCGATGACTAACTGCAGAGTTGACCGACAGAACAAAGACTTCTAAAAATGACCAAATACCTAGCTAGAAAGAGATAAAGATAGACTTAACTAGTTGTATTCATTTTTTTATTCGACCAGAGTTAAGTGATTGATTTAAAGAAGATTTGTATAGTTGGCAAGAAGATAACTATGAGATAAATCAAGAGTTAAGCTTTAAATCAGATTGGCTGGATTGTTTTTCACGCCAAAATTCAAGAATCAAGAATTAATAAATGGTGAATATTATGTCTATATAAGAGACAAGCTTAATTCATTTTCGTATCATCACAGAAAGGGGGAGTGAATAGAAAGAGGATGTTGAAGAGAACCTGATGAAGGATAACTTCATATAGTCCTGATCAATCAAGCTGAAGGAGAGGTAAAGAATTCTGCAGACACCGATGAACAATGAAGCACAAAATCAAAGAGTAGAAAGTATGGAGCACAAAGAATTGAATTGATACATTGATCAGAGAGGTAATGTACTTAAATAGATCTAAAAATTTGTAATTAAAGTTGCATTAGAAATAGGTCATTGTGTTTTAGTTTAACCATTGAACCATCAAGTCTCTTAACAAAGGATGACTTAACAGTCTTCTATATATTGAGGTACATCCCAAGGAGTGCCAAAAAGGTTGATTCATTAAAGTAGCACTAGATTTTCCTAAAGCCTATTGACAGTCTAAGAAGGAGGTTGATTCAAGGATGGTGGAAAACTGAGATGCCTGATACTAAGTGACAACCTCTATGTATGAAATCCTATAATAAGGTCACACCTAACAATGTGTTTGTAACCTTTAACAGGGTTGGCTCCTAACAGGGCTCACTTCAAAAGAGTGAAAAAAATTGGGGTACTGGTCCCAGTGGTTTTTACCTTAACAGGGTTTCCATGTTAAAATCCATGTTTTATATGTGTATGGTTTATTACATTACTATTTTACATTTCACATATGCATTTCTAGATTTATCGGTATACTCTGCATATTTGCTAAGTGTCGGTAAATAAGTTTTACTGCTTATCGATAATCAAGGATAATAAGGTCAGAAAAGGAAAACCGACAGGCAGTTAATTATTATAAGTATTTCATGGCATGCATCTTGTAAGGGAAAAAATAATTTGAGGTTTATTGGATTGGTGGTTAGTATAAAGATTTTTTTTTGAAGCCACTGATTCACCCCCTTCACCTCTCAATTATTACTAACAGGATGTAATTGTTGGAGATTTGTTTCTGTGAAGTTGATTGATTGTATGTTTGTCATTGATGACAACATATAATACATAGTAGTGTTTCTGTATGTACTTATCAGAATGATTATATCAAGCCTTGTGTGGTTAGATACATATTGTAGACATGTTTAGTATGTTATGTTCATACACGCAGATCCAGATATGATGTTTCACTCAAGTTGAGTAATTCTGTTATTGGCAGTTACAGTTCTGGAAGAGTATCTATTCATAGCTGACATATTTAATGTTTTTCTTGAGTTGTGCCTATCTTGAGGATATGCATGTGTATACTTATGATTACTTATGAGTTAACTATGTTTGGTTAAATGCGCCTATCATGTAACATCAGGATCGTATTTTTTAAGATGTTTTGGTCAAGCCGACTTAGTGAAGCGTTGCGTCTATTGAGTTTGTGTTGCGTGGACCTAATAGTGTTTGCATGCCTAGTGAAGCCAGTAAAGATGTTGTTGAACTATTTCCAAGAGTTGTCATAACTTTCTACTTTAAAGAAGATACTTATAGTTGTAACCACCTAAATTTAGTATGTCGCAACTATGGACCCTATTTTCCCTAAGTGTGATCATACCCTCAATTTATGTCCAAACAACCCTGTTACTACTTGGCATAGTTCTTTAAATCAATTTAATATCCTAGGTGACTTTTATCACTAATTTATATTAACTATTATAGCCATACAATTCAAATCAATTTTGACCAATCAAATCAAATCAAAGTCAAATATGGCTATAGTATTTAATTATAAAGGAATTAAATAAATCTCTAAATCAAATACCCACTTGCAATTAACCCATTCCCCTAGCCTATTTAATTTAATTAAAATGGCTATAGTTCTCTAATTATTAAAAAGCAATTTCATTGTTTAAATAATTAATTCCTATGTTTTTAAATGAATTAAAGAAGTTTATTTCATTTATTAATATTTCCCTAAACCCCAACCTAACCTATCTCAACCACTTCTACCCTGAGTTTTAACCCTTCTCAACCCATTCACCCATGCTAATCTAATCCTAATCCTAAATTCTTCTCTAACCCACCTCTTAATGTTGTCACATTCCATTAAGGAATACTTAACAACTCAACCCACTTGAGAAATTCCACTTTCTCAAGCTGGACTTTCTTAAAGTCCATTTTCTCAAGCCACTCTCTTACATCCTCCCTTGCCTCTTTAAGGCCTTTATTAATTCCTTCATTAATATGAAGACCTTAATCCTATGTCTCTCCCATGCCTTATTAATGCCTTGGGCATTAATGGCTCTTACATATTCTTTTATGAGCCTCCAAATTCATAAATGAACCTTGTCCCCCCTCTCTCTCTCTCCCATTCTTCTATAAATAGAAGCCTATTTTGAGAGAAAATAAGCCTTCACCTTAGATCAAAAATACATTTTTATGTTGTTAGATTTAGTCTAGATTCATATTTCATCTATTATATCATGCTAGTTTATTGTTTCCATTTCATCTTTTAAAGCTAGATTGCATGCTTTTTCACATTTTTAGCTTAAATTTGAATTAAATCCTTCAAGCTAGAATAGTATTGGTCACTGATTTGAAGCACATTCTGAGGGGTAAATATGCAACTAATCACACTCTTTCTATTTAGAAGGCAATAGGCCGATATTAGGGGTTTTTAATGTTTTGACTAACCATTTGAACTAATGCAATGACCTATTGAGTGTTTGTGTTGTTTTCAATAGGTACGCATTTACATACACACAATAGTAGTTCATTTTTAAACGTAAAGTGTGAATGATAAGAGAAGTGACAAAAAATGTACAAAGCAGAATATAAGTTGTGGTTCATTCATCAAGAGTCTATATGAAGAAGCAATAGAAGATTATAATACATTAGAACTGATCAAGACAGTAGGTCTACTCTACGGTTCATCATTAGATATAGTGCATATCTATTCTACAGAACGTTGTAGTCTTCACCATTGAAGAAGTGAGCTTTTGGACAATGAGTCCTCACCCCTAACAGGGTTATATGTAAAATAATCCTAATAGGGTAAGACCCTTAACCAGGTCAATATACTTATTTCTTTTTAAAGAAAAACTCCTAACAGGGTTGCAAGATACAAAGTATTTCCCCAAATCATCAACTAGTTGTTTGTAGGGCATCAATTTTTCATCTCTTGTTTGATATTCCCCATTGATTTGATTGATAACTAGTTGGGAGTCATCGTATATGTGTAACTCAATGATCTTCCATTCTATGGCGAGCTTGAGATTGTTGACCAACGCTTCATATTCTGAGATATTGTTGGTGCATGAAAACATTAATTTGTCATATTTGGGAATCTTATATCCTTGGGGAGTAATGAAGAGAACCCCGGCTCCAGATCCTTATTGAGTAAATGACCCATCAAAGTACATCTTCCATGAATGTTTGGTGAGATGCATGATTGTTTCATCAGGGAATTCAATTAGTAATGGTGTATCATCTTGGAGTGGTGAATTAGCCAGTTGATCTACAAGTACCTGTCCCTTGATAGCCCTCCGTTCAACATACTCGATGTTAAACTCACTTAGAATGAGGACCCATTTTTTTGGGCGGCCTGTTAATGCTATTCTGCTTAAAAGATACTTCAGAGGATCAATTCTTCTATGAATTCTTGGTGGAAGAAATATCCTATCCCGCCTTTGCCAATCCAAAATATTAGGTAATTTGTGCCTTAAATCCTCCCATTCAATCCCGATATGCCAGTATTATTGCCTATCTTTCAGACCAAACCATTCCTACCAATCTATCTAGAAATGAGAAATGATCCCTGATTAGGACGGCATCGCGTTATGTCCTCATAACTAACAACCTATATCGACATAGTCTCGATGGTAGACTTCTTTAATGTTTAGAACTATAAGAGTCTGATCAAGCTTTAAAAGACATCCACGAAGGTGTATGTGGATCACACTCGAATGGCTTTTCATTAGCTAAGAAGCTACTCAGAGTAGGCTATTATTGGCCTACAATGGAGAAAGATTCTATTCAATTTTCCAAAGCATGTCTCAAATGCCAAACACATGGAAACCTCATCCATGCTCCTGCCAGAGAACTCATACCTTTTATAACACATTGGCCATTTCAGCAATGGGCCTTTGACTTGGTTGGACAAATACATCCCAACTCTTCAAATGGACACAAGTTCATCATTATGGCCACTGAGTATTTCACAAAGTGGGTCGAGGCTGTGCTGCTAATCAAAGCCACTGGCAAACAGGTGGCTATGTTCATTCTAAACTACTTTATTGGTAGATATGGGATACCCTCTTCAATTGTGACAGACAATGGGGCCCAATTTAAAAACCAAGACATTGATGACCTCTGTGAATAGTTTCACATTACTCAACATTGCTCTCCGGTCTATTTTCCTCAAGGTAATGGACAGGCTGAGGCATCGAACAAAAATATTCTCAAAATCCTACACAGAACTATGAGCAAGTCTGGTAGAGACTAGCATTTACAACTAAATCTGACACTATGGGCCTATATAAAAAGCATCAGAACACCAACTAGAGCCACACCATTTTCTCTAGTCTATGGCGCTGAAGTAGTACTACCTATTGAGTTTGAAATCCCATCTTTACGAATCTCTCTACAAGGACTAGTTACTGATGAATAGTACTGCATTAATTAGATAAATTCTCTGGACCTACTGGATGAGCACAGACAACAAGTGTTCGATCACCTCAAAGTGTACCAAGCGAGAATGTCCAAAGGTTACAACAAGAAGGTTAAACCATGCAAGTTTGAAGTGGGGGACCTTGTCCTAAAAGAGAATCCTAAGAACCAGCCTAACAGAGAGCAGAA
>MU225233.1:505400-541530 GCA_018584345.1 Thuja plicata | reverse complement strand
AACAGATTCCCCCCCCCCCCCCTCTTATTTATCCTTTGGTACTATTCTAACAATAATATGTATAAAGTATTAGGAAATGGAAAATATGTACCCTTAGGTGGAGATGAATTTTTATTATTACGTTGAAGATAGTCATGGTTATGATCTGTAGAAAATCCCTCTCTAGAATAGAAGAAGTGTGATTATTATGTATATTATCCATATTAGCAACATGCCAAAGGCTTTAAAGGGAACCATAATGTTCCCTTGTGGAGTGATCTTTGAAATATTCAATAAAATCACCCTCACAACTATTGCAAAGAGGTGAAATGGCCTAGAGTGTCTATTTCAAAAGAAACAACATCTCAATCTTCAACAATTAAATTTTAGTCCCATGAACAACATTTTAAAACAAATTACAAAGCAAGAGGAAGAGGAAGAGATTTTTCAATATCAAACAAGACACAAGGGGAGACTATATATTGATAATTATTAAAAGAAAACAAGTAATGACCTTGAAAGATATCAATTTGAATTTCCATTGCTACTTTTAGGTCTAGTTCATGTTATTCTAAAGCAAGGGAAGGTAACTGAACCCTTAAAATATAGAAAGAAGGAGAGAAAATAGGAAGGAATAAATTTGAGTCTAAACTTGCATGAATAACCCTATCCCATCTGTGAACACATTTTTCTTCTTGTTAAAATCATCTCTTTATGAGGAATTTGAGACAACTTCTATGAAAAGAGTCATTTCCTTTATACATATTCAAGACATTTTTCACAACCTCCCAATTAGAGAAAACCTATTTTGATAATGCATCTTGAGAAAGGGAGAATTTATATACTTACCAATTAAGGACCTCGGGCATAGTTCTAAAATTGTTTCTTCAATATTTTGTCCAAAAAAGTGATCTTAACAACTCGTATTGGGGAAAATGTTGATCTATTTTTTGGAGTGGGTGGAATCTCTTGATGAGGTTTTGTTGAATTATTTTTTTAACTCGTCTTTTAATAGCATTCACTCGACAGAAATGTTGTGATCTACAATTGTGAGCTTTGTAATAGCTCTTTATTTTCCCTTTACATCTATATGTTTGAAAAAGTGTTACAACACGTGGAGTTTCCTCTTTTACCCTGTGGATTTAGATTGAAGGGAACTTTATGCAATGGGTTATTATTTGTTCATAAAAGTAGATGGATTCAAGATACCTGATCTATATGCAAACCCAAACTCTCTATCGGCTTACCTAAAAATTATTATAATTTTTAATAAAATTAGTTATCCCTAAGCCTCTAAAGTTTTGACTTACCTTTCAGGAACTCCCAACAATGAGTAAATGTATCCTAGAGCAAAATCCGGACATTGGGATTTCAATCCATAGTTGGCTCCAAATATGGAGCAGAGTAAGTGCAGTCAAAATAGTCAAATGATATTAATTTGGCAGGTGAGTTTGAATTCAAAATTATGTGTGGGAAATTGTTTGGACAAAAAATGATAAAAAGGGAGAATTCTTTCTCTATATTTTTTTTGTGAAGTCTATGTAGCAACAAGAGTAATTTTTTGTGCTCTATGTAATTCAGAGTTTGTAGCAACATAATTTGGCTTTATATTAGTTGAGCAGTGATTTTTGTTTCCCCTAGTGAGATGATTATAAGAGCAAGTTGCACAACTCTAATTATTTGTGTGCAGCCTCATATCATTTCTAATTATCTTCTAATCAATTTTTTTTTTCTTTAGAATTTGTAGTTTCTTATTTGTAGAATTTATTTTAAAATTTAATAGAAAGAAAGAAATAAATATTGCATGCCTCCAGCTATATTTTGTCTCCATTTGAATTTGTATTCCGCTGGGCATTTTCAGTAATTGGGAAAAACATAGTTGCAATCTCTGGATGTGTGCTCTATCTTGTTTTGGGGATTTTGTTTTTTGGTTATTTCAGAGCATTTTTTGGAGTTTTGATATTTTAGAGAGATTTTAAAATATCCACATAGTATTAGAGCTCCATTGTAGGAAGATTTATATTTCTAAGTTGGATTTAGATAAATTTAGCCCTTAAACATTGCCATTTTGGGCATTTGTTTTCATGGGTAGTCAAGATTTTGTGTAGGAGACATGAATGGAGAAGAAGGAAAGAGCTAGCAGTAACCACCTATTATAAGTAACATGAGAGGCAGAGGGGGTGAATCAGATTACGCTAATTATCAAAATTATCAAATGAAAAGCTAAGATGGAAACACAAAATAGAATACTAAGATTCCATCCAAATGCTTGCATCAAAATATGAATATGAAAAGAACATAAGAAAGGAAAAAGAAGAAAAATAGAATAAGCATATTAGAGCTCTAAACACATTGTAGAAATCAACATCATGACTCAGTTTTGGTGCTGAATGGAAACCCTTGAAATCCAACTAGATTTCATCGTAGTGAAAAAAGCCACTCCAATCCTTTTATTAATCTTAAATACCAACCAATACATCCAATTTAGAATCCTTGTTGCAAGGAGCTTTAACCACAAAAATTTTTACAATATAAGAAGAAGGTTTATAAAAACATATTTGCATTAATTTGCAACTATATTTTCATAAACCTATTTATTACCATATTTTTTATTTTTGATGAATTCACAAGGATCTTCTTCACATTTAAGATCTTTTATGCTGTATTCAAATCTCAAAGTACCTCTTCCATAATACCCATGCATCCATTTTTTTGAATAAAATATATATATGCATACAGGTATATTAACTGTAAGTCCAACTGTTAACACAACCGATTATACAAGAGAAACTCTAGTCTTTATGAGTAACCATGCTCGCGTAAGAAACCATTGTGTGATCATTCAAAACTGAAAAACAACCCGTTAAGGGTTTGCTGTTTTTAAAGATAACGAAGGATATAATGCAACATAAAATTCAATAAGAATCCCAGTGTGTTCCATATTCATTAATCTTCAACTCAAGGTCACTCTAACAAACCCCAGTTAACGATATAAACAAAATAGAAATCATAGTTGTGAGAAAAAAAAAACAAAGAGAAACATTTTATTTGTTGTTGTTAGAACCCCTTTTAATTTTTTTTTATGATCAGCAAAAACCGTTTTTAATTTTAACCAATGGGGATTTTTATTCAAAACCTTTTGTACGAATTAAACAATTTCAATATACCTTAACAAATCATGGTTTTGCATTTTTATCTCATACCATCAATCTTTCTAATTAAACAAAACAAGTTTACCCATAATCAGAGACGGTGATCCAAGGAAATTTCATTGACCAAATGCCTCCAAATTCAACTGAATCGATGTTTTGCAATTTTGCTAACAAAAGAAAACAACCTTTAAAAAAACTAGTTGAAGCCTATAAAGGATAAAATAAGGTAGATGAATGTGAATAGCGTAAATGTGGGGGTTGATGGATTGTTATGTGTAAGAAGGATAAGATGTTCCTTTTAACCTCAAATATACAAAGGAAGGATCAAAATTGATTAACCCCAGGGTGATACCACAATAGTGGGTTACACTTTTTTGCCTAAACAGACATTGAAGTGTACATTTTGAGAAAAACTTTCACATTCGGATGCATATTGTCGTTAAACTATTTAAAATCGGAAGATGAAGTAAACTAGAGTCTTTTAGGATTTTCTGTCTAGATTTCAAATATATTTTTTTTTTTTTTTTTTTACTTGATTTTAATGGGATTTTTTTTCTCCCACTAAAACTGCTATGTTTCTGAAAACGTCATTTTCAAAAAGGTACAATGACTTCGTACAACATAACTTTTTTTCTAAAATAGATATCAATGCGCTTCTTTCAAATTTGGTTTTGTAACATCCATATGGAGGACATGCAATTGGTTTGATGAAATTATCATGAGTATTTCATATTTTATGAATGTTTGAAGTAGAGTAAACCGTAATTGTGACATACATTGACTGCGTAACTGATAACTTGTTGTGTATCTATCAAAATTCAATTTTTTTTTTTGATAGAAAGAAGACTCAAAGCTGGAGGGCACTGTTATTTTTCAAAAAAAAAATTCTCTTTTCTACTATTTTTCATTGAACGTCAAACCTGGAAGTGTATATTAGATAAAAAACCTACATCCGATGCACGTCAAAATACATAGACCTAATTAATTCAAAATTTATAAAATCTATATTTGTTAGAAAGCTTGTTCAGAGTACTTGTGTGATGCAAAAGGAGGTGTCCCTATTCTTCCATTTGAGCCCCGCGCTTGAGCCCCAAAGCCATGAAAACTACAGATTTCTGTTAGGCTTTGTAGATAGCCTCAATTTTGGGGGTTTCGATAGAAAGTACTTTCAATAGAAAGTACTTTCGATCAAAACTAATTAGTTTCAATAAAAATTACTTTCTATCGAAAGTACTTTGTTAGTTTAACATGAGTCTGGGTCAAAATCCCACTAAAATCTTTACTTTCTTAGTTTCGATCGAAACAAACTTAAGTTCGATCGAAACTAACTTAGTTTCGATCGAAACTAGGTTAGTTTCAATCGAAACTAAGCAAAAAGGGTAGTTTCGATCGAAACTACGAATTTTTCGATCAAAACAATCAGTTACTTTCTATCGAAAGTACCTGACTAAATCCTCCCAGCTTGCAGATTCATGAGGAATTTCTTCCTCCGAAAAAGTGTAACCCACTATTGTGGGATCACCCCCCAAAGGAAGGATAAATGCATAAATGAATCAATCGATTAGAAATGAGAATAAAGAGGAAGACCTTAGATTCTGTTTAATAGAAGAGAGTATGTGATAGATTTAGGAATATAAAAAACTTTAATTTAAATGAATAGAAGAAAAGTAGTAACCCCAAAATGCTACAAATCTGAAGAATGTTGTTTTCAGGGGTGTCCACTGAGTTTTTAGAAAATCTGCAACTGGATCTGGAACATAAATGCAGAGATGAACAAAACCCATAAATATTTTTATGATCTGGCTCATTTCTAATTTTGACCCAAAAGGGAATGTCACCTTTGTCCCAAAAGTTAAAATTCTGACCAAGAATTTCTGGTTCTAACCAGGAGAAAAATGTCTATTCTGACCCATAAATAAATGTCAACTTTGACCTACAATTTATGATATTGACCTAGAATCTCTAATTCTGACACAAAACAAAATGTCAATTTTGACCCAAAATCTTTGACATAAAATTTGTTTCCCGATCTCGCTAGTTCACTGAAAAGGGTATCCAAATCTACACTACAATTCACTATTCTGAACCTGTCACTGCAAGAAAAATTTATTTTTTGTTGGGGGAAGGGGTTTTCTTTGGTCAAACCCCAGTTTTGGAATTAACCCAAAATTATAATTGAAATTGCATAAATAATCAAAGTAAATGAACAAATTCACCTTGCTTGTATAGAAACCCTTGTGGCAGATTTGAATCCATGTATCCACAAGTATGTATGCACTGAATGGATATAGAATGTATAATGTAGGATGTCTCAAATCAATTACTTGTAGATCCTCAACACCAATCTTGAATCGATCTTGGAATAGGAAAAGGCTTGGAGGAATATGGATGGAGAAACCTTCAACAAGAGGGCTCCATAGAGCTTGAATCCTTGAGTGGCTACCAATGGATCTCCTTGATGAATTGAGTGTTTGAAAGTGATTGAATGTTTGGATGCTTGAGTGTAGATGGTTGCTTCAATAGATCATGCATAGAGTTATCCTTTTCAAGTCTTAGATGGTTTATAATTCTTGTGTCTTAGAGAAAATGAGAGGAGAAGGCTTCCTTATATATGAATCTAGGGCACAATATTCTAGAGTCGAGGCCTACATAGGATAATTAAATTCCCATTAGCCATATATCCCTATAAGTGGACCTATATTAAATATAATTTAATAATCATCACTTCAGAGACCAAAACATCTGACCTAGAAGTGGGAATTAAACCTTTCCAAAGCCTTACATCCAGAAACCCTAGAATCATGAAATATGGACCTTGGGTTAGAGTAAAGGTCGATTCTGACCTAGGTCAAGGTTGAGGTCAACCTTAAACTAGGTCAATGTTGAGGTTCACCTTGACCCAGAAAGGTCAAATTTGACACCGAGGTCAAAAATCTCAGTTTGCAGTTTAGGGTGTCAGAAACAAGCCATAAAAAGTAGGAAATGGGGTAGAACATGAGAGAAAGCCAGATCCAAGTTAGAGACCCATTCAAGGTGCTTTACATGACCCCAAACCACTTACTCAAAAGGATAAACTAGTCTATAATGGAAGCACTTCTATTTTCTTACTATACATTTATCCCCCTCTTTACCAAGAGTATGGACTCAAAGAAAACCCTTAGTAAAGGAGATTTTGAATAAAAGATAATCATATTGAAATCAAAAAGGGACAAAGGAATCCTCAATCCCCCAGGTACTTAATTATTTATCAACTCTACAATCATGATAAGAGAGACATTGCCAGTTAAAGAGAAAAAGAGAGAGGGTGTGATTACCTCGCCCAATGAGAACTTATGTCCCATTGTGAACCACACAAGGAAATAGTGCAACTAGAAAGATGGATTTGAACCTCCTAGTGAATGTGGGTACTCACTAGTCGAACCATTAGGGAGATTTGGTCTTACGGACACCTTTTGAAATTAAGGAATCAAAAGATTGTAAATTGAAACTGGAGGGATCAAGAGATCCGTATAAATTTAAACTGGAGGGATCAAGAGATCCTATAAGGTAAAAATCCATGCTTTAAGGATTAGTCATTAATCCATAAAGGGAATAATTTTTAATTTTGAAAATATTTTGAAAGTGTGTGTGTGCAAAAAGTGAGTAGAGCATATGATCCCATGTTAAAGTCATTCCTAACACTTTAATGAGAGAAATGGATTTAATGGAAACATAAATAACTCTACTGATTAGGTTTCCAATATGAGATGCCCCCAAATGAGGAAAAATCAAGAGAAATACCACATAAACATACAAATAACATAGAAGGGATCTAACTATTGTGGAGTCAATATGATCATAAGATAATATGTATAAATAGATATGATAATATTGAAAATTAATTGACATCATTCCCCAAAGAAAGTAGAACTACAATAACAATGGAGGAAAGAAAATGCAAGAGTTATGAAGAAGAGTCTTTTTAGACCACAATATGGAGACCAAAAAGAATCAGTGCTACCATGTTGCAAATCCAAGCGGACTACACAAGGAAAACATTTACGATCAATAGCAAAAGTACAACATAACATTAAAATAACATATAGAAGATTAAAGATACATATAGAGGAATTGTACAATAGGTTTGATTCCTTTATAACCTTGCACCAAAAAAGTAACAAGGGTCATATAAAATAATATAACAAACATTTAGCAAACACGTTACGAGAGAAACATAATACAACAGGCAAACACAAAAAGGCCTACCATGAAGGACCAGCCAATAAAAAATATCACCTACTCGCCCTATCTGGGTGTATATCATTTAGGAAAGGTGGGAAACTCACAAGAGGGAATATACCCAACACAGTAGGAATAATAGCCAGTTCTAAACAAGGATCCTCTTGAGAATCCTGATGTTCGAGACTAGGTGCAATTATCAATTGAGTTGAAAGCATATGTGGTAAATCAGTATCAAGATCGATGGTCTCATATTCATCACTAGGATCCATAGGATCATCAAGAGTATCCTCCTCATCAATATTAATTAAAATAGGATCTAAGATGTGAATAGGATCATCATAATCATTCATCTTAACATCATTATGATCATTAACTTCCTCCAACACATCAGGCATAGGTTGGTCGAAAGAAGGTAAAGAGTTTAAAAGAACATAGGCATGGGCCCTAGCATTAGCCCTACGCTTCTTATGACATTCATTAGAAGATTTGTTATGTTTTTCTTTGTTTGAAACATGTTGAGAACTAGGAGGAATGACAATTCATTCCTTCATAGGCTCTATAGGAGGATTGGCAAGACTCTCAATCGGCTGAGAATCAACACTAGAAGATTCAGTAATAGAAATAGTAATAATGGATAAAGGAGGTATAGAAGGAGTGGGAAAAAGACCATGGTTAATATCAATCAAAGGCATGCTTAACTCAAAAATCATGAGATGTTTATAGGATTTATATGAATGAAAAAGGTCATTAGGGTGAGGAGGACATGAACTAGGTAATGAAGGACAAAAGAAATCTAGAGTAGCACAATCTCTAGGCCTAGAAGGTTGATACAAACTATGATTAATCATTTTCACTTCTCCATTAGTAATGAAATTCATACACTTATGAATAGGAGAAGCAACATCATGCATAGAAGTTATCCAAGGAAAACTAAATTTGACATGAAATTGATCAGAAGTAGGAATGACAATGAAGGTAGTATCTAAAACTTTACCAAAAAGTTCAACAAGCAAGTTAATAAAACCAAGTGAAGGATAGAGAAAATCATTACAAGTTTGGATCCATGCATTAGATGTATCATAAAAATCATATTGTAGGTTTTTCGTAAAAAAAATTTCCTTAGTAATGATATTTATTAAAATGTGGGATCAACAAGACAACCTCGCGTAGATTTCTTAGCAATACTAGCATAAATATAAAGGGGGACCATTGAGAGCCTTAATAGTCTCAGAATCATCAAAAGCAATTGAGAGTTCCCTAGGTCATTTATCCTTAGTTTGTTTATGTTGTTTAGGTGGAACTTGAAGTTGAAGTGGACGTGAAGGATCTTGAACATTAGGTTGAGATGAAACAGGACACTCCACATGATTAACAATGTGATTGAGATCATCCAGCTTTGAATCATAAACATTATTCATAGAGGATGGTTGAGCGATGGTATTAGTATCATGTGTAGGTAAAGGATTTATATAAATTTGAAGGTTTTTATTATGAGGAGAGATAGATTTGTTCCCACTACCATCAAATTATCAACAAATAAAGCATTAGAATCAATTAAGTCTTAAACCTTATGCTTTAGAGAATAACATTTTTCAATATCATGACCATTATATCGATGGTATTGAAAAAAATATTTAGAATCAAAGGATTTTGATGCCATCATGGTAGGAAGAAGAGGTTGAATAGGAGGAAAGGTAATTATATTTGCACTTAAAAACTACTCATAATAGAATGTAAAGATTCAGAGAGAGGAGTAAATGTATGATTCATACAGAAAGTAGTGGATGCAGAAGTGGCATTGTTGGATGCAACATCAACTTGATCAACGACTACATTCGTCTATTTATTGATCTTGGAATAGTTGTTAGGTTTATGAAAATTATTATGATTAGGAGCAGCGTCACTCTTATCAACTGGAACATGAGCCATTGAAGTGTTTCTCTCAAATTGACTCACTTGTAATTGATAATGATGAAGTGCTACACAAAGTTGTTGAAAAAAGGTAAATTCAGTAAGAAGAATCTTATCTCTAATATCCTTTTGTAAATTTGAAATAAACATATGTTGAATATCAATATTAGGAAAAGTATAAGAAATTTGAGCATACAAATGCTTAAATTGACCAATAAAATAAATCTATTTTTTCTTAGTATTTTGTTTACAATTTATTAAATTAGTTAAGGAAACTTGTGGACCAATGTTATTTTGAATTTGATGGATGACAGTATTAGAAATTTTAGGAAAAGAATCAATAGAATAAGGAGGTAAATAACAATACCATTGCAAGGAATTATCACAAAAAGTTATAGCAATCAACTTAGCTAAAATCCTATGGTCATGAGCATAATGATTACAAAGGATGTGAAATGTTTTGGCATGAGTAATAGGGTATCCCTTATCATTGTAATTCTCAAGATGAGGCATATCATGTTGCTGAGGGATAGTAGCATGAATAATGTCTAAGGATAAAGGACTACCTATGTCACATGTAGGAATGCTAAACTTGGATTGGGTTAAAGATGCAAGTTGTTGTTGTCACTTGATGACATAGTTTGAGCCAAACTAATGATTGTTGAGTCATTAGAAGAAATAGGTGACATAGAAATATTAGGAAAATGAGGAATAGTGTAGGAAATAATAGGAATGGAAGACACAACCAATTGAATACGTGGAACCATAGTTGGAAGAGGATTAGAATAAGTAAAAGGAATACTACTGTAAGAAGGTTGTGAGTTAGGTACAGACACCGATGGAATACTCACAAGAATAGATGAAACTAGAAGAGATGTATGTTAGAATATTTACAAAGGATAATTGAGAGGGGGGTGAATTAGTTATCAGCTAATTTAATTATTTTCTTTTATTAAATCTAGAATACAATAAAGTAAATGCACATTCAGATAACACAATAGACAACACCACAATTTGGTTACGGGGAAACCAAATGGTAAAAACCCTGGTGGGATTTAACACCCACAATGAACTATACTTGTTTATAATAATCCCTATTAGAAGATCTTGCAACCCTGTAAGGAGTTGTTCTTTACAATGCAATAAGTATAGTGAAATGGTTAAGGGTTTGACCCTGTTAGGAGTCTTTTACAAATAACCCTGTTAAGGGTGAGGAATCATTGTCCAAAAAGCTCATTGCTTTAGTGGTGAAGGCTACAACCTTCTGTAGAATAGGTATGCACTATATCTCATGATGAAATATAGAGTAGACCTAATGTCTTGATCAGTTCCAATCTATTATAATATTTTACTTCTTCTTCACATAGATCCTTGATGAATGAAACATAACTGATATTCCGCTCTGTACATGTTTTGTCTCTTGTCTTCTCATTGACACTTAGCATTCCACAAATGAACTACTATAAGTATTTTCTTCAAAGTATGAGATCATGGGACGTGTTAGGAAACTCTTCATAACATCCTTGTCATCTTAAATAATCATGCAAGCATAATTACAACCGCACAATATAAACTAAATAGATGCAGCTTCACAAAGTCAGCCTAACCAAATTAACTCTAACATTGCAATCTTGTTGAAACATGTTTGGTGCTAGATAACTATCTTCAACTCATAAATAATATTGAATATACACACGCATATCCCAAAGATAGGCACAACTCAAGAACCAATGCAATACATTAGCTCTGTACAGACAAACTCTAGAAACTATAACTGTCCTTAACAAAATTACACAACACAACTAAAAATTCATATCTAAGTCTGCATGTATGAAAAAAATATAAGCAACATGTCTACAACATGAATGTAATCGCGCAAGGCTTGATAACATCATTCTTATTAGTACATATTGAACACTATTGTATATTATATATTGTCATGAATGAAAAACATACAATCAACTAGTTGTAAGAAGTAAATCTCCAACAACCTCCCCCTTTGACATAGATAGAAACATATGATATTAAAAACATCTTCAGTACATAGTGTCTTCTTTCTTTTTACAATCTTCTCAATATCCTCATCAAATATTCCTCTACACTTTTGCAGCTCCTCTTTCTTTCTTTATACTCCCCCAGAGTATATTCTCCCCCTTACTATATACTCCCCCTTTGACATTAATGGAAAAGGGCACCATAAACAATTAGGCAAAGGTACTACTCTAGAAGTAGAGTAGTCAACCATTCATCAGTCACTATGGATTAATGTTCTTGCTGCTTTATCTAATCAGACTCAGGAGAGAGAATTACTCCCAACTTCTCCCTAAGATACTCAAAAGTATCTTTTGATAAAGGCTTTGTGAAAATATCTGCCAACTGTTCTTTGGTGCTCACATAGTCCAATTTTACTTCATTATTTGCAAATTTTTCTCTAAGAAAATGGTATTTGATCTCAATGTGCTTTGTCTTTGCGTGCATCATAGGGTTCTTTGACATTTTGATAGTACTAGTATTATCACAGTGAATAACAATAGGGTAACCAACCTATATACCAAAATCTTTAACCATCTGCTTGATCCAAAGCATTGTTGAACAATTCAATGTTGCTGCAACATATCCATCTTTTTTTGTCGACTGTGAGATATAATTCTTCTTCTTGCTTACCCAAGAAACCAACCTATCTCCAAGAAATAATGCTCCTCTAGAAGTACTCTTCCTGTCATCAATACAACCAACCCAATCTGCATCTATATAAACATGAAGTTGTACATTCTCTGATTTAGGATACCATAAATCATAGACTATAGTTCCCTTTAGATATCTGAATATTCTCTTATTTCCATTAGGTGATTCTATTGTGGTTCTACTGAAAATCTACCAACAATGCCAACTGCATTAGATATGTCTGGTCTAGATTGAGTAAGATATATAAGTTTTCTAATCATAGACTTATACAATGTCTTCTCAACTACTGTAGAATCATCTTCTTTTGAAAGCTTGCTTCTTGTTATCATAGGAGTGCATACTGGCTTACAGTATTCCATCTTGAAAGTCTTCAATATTTCCTTTACATATTTGGACCGATTTATAAATATTCCTTTATGTGTCTTCTTTACATTTAAAAATATTTTATAGGGCCAATCATGCTCATTTCAAATTCATTCTGCATTTCTTTTGCAAATTCTGCACTAAGCTTGTCATTACCTCCAAATATAATGTCATCAACAAATATGGCCACAAGTAAAAATCCATTAGGTGTCTCTCTTATAAATACTTTACAGTTTTCTACTCCTTTCTTAAATCCAATCTTGGTAAGATAACCATCTAGTCTCTTATACCAAGCTCTTGGGGCCTGTTTAAGTCCATAGAGTGCTTTCTTCAATCTCCATACCATGTCTGGTTTATCTGATAAATTAAGTCCTTCAAGTTGTTCTATGTAGATTTCTTCCTTCAATTGCCCATTCAGAAAGGTTGATTTGACATAGATTTGATAAACTTCAAAGTCTTTGAATGTTGCATAGGCCAAAAATAACTTAATGGCTTATAATCTTCTTATAGGGGTAAATGTGTCAGTGTAATCTATCCCTTCCCTCTGTGCATATCATTTACACACTAGTCTTTCTTTGTTTCTGACCACTGTACCATCTTCATTCATCTTGTTCCTGAATACCCACTTTGTTGCAATCACATTTTTGTCACTAGGTCTAGGAACCAATTCCCATGTGTCATTTTTTGTTATTTGATATATTTATTCTTCCATTTCTTTCTACCAATCATAATCCTTGCAAGCATCTTCAACATTTAAAGGTTCAATCTGTGAAAGTAAACATACCTCTTCATCCACTATTAAACTTTTTGCTTTAGATCTAGTCAAAACACTACTGCTCTGATCTCCAATAATATCATCTTTTGAATGATACCTAGATGTGAATTTTTAGAATTTTGGTGTGACATCCTCATCTGTAATATGTGATACTTCTTTGCTTCATTCACATTCATTACATGATACATCAATGCAATCAAACATTTCTTCAATAACAATGTCTTTACTATTAGGCCTGGGTTCATCCTCAATCGTAGGTGTATATTCATAGTACCTCTCTTGAACCATGAAATTCTCATCAATATTTACATGAGTAATTTCAATTATCTTCTTTAATCTTAAATTGAAACATCTGTATGCTTTTATTTTAGTAGAATAACCAAGGAAAATACCTTCATCGCTTCTAGCATCAAACTTGCCAACACCATCATCTCTCTTAATGTAGCACTTGTTGCCAAAGATTCTAAAGTATTTTACTATAGGTACATTACGAAACCAAAGTTCATAAGGTGTCTTATCTGTGCCTAGTCATAGTTATGTTCTGTTTATAGTATAGACTGATGGATTGACTACATCTCTCCAATAGGTGTGCACAAATTTTCCTTCAATCATCATAGTGCACATTGTATCAAGTATGATCCTGTTCCTTCTTTCTATAATCCCATTCTGCTGAGGGATTCTGGGTGCACTCAACTATCTTTTGATTCCATGTTCTTCATGACAGTCATAAAAATGGTCAGAGGTGAATTCTCCTCCTCTATATGATCTTAGACATTTTAGTTTTAATCCAGATTCATTCTCAACTTTGGCTTTGAATATTTAGAACTTCTCAAAGGCTTCAGAATTCTCCTTTAAGAATGAAACCCACATCATTCTTGAAAAATCATGAACAAACAATATGAAATAACTTCCTCCTTAGTATGATCTAGTTGTAGTGGCACCACATAAATCTGTATGCACTAGCTCTAACTTGTTTTCAGCTGAGTTCTGATTGCTTCTGAAAGAGCTCCTTACATGCTTTCCCATAACACATTCCTTGCACATCATTTCAACTGGTTTTGAAATACTTGGAAGGTCTCTAACTGCCTTGACATTGCTTATCTTTACTACAATATCAAAATTGATATGATATAGTCTCTTGTGCCATAACCAACTGTCATCCACTTTTGCAACAAAAAAAATTACATCTGAATTGAGCTGAAAAACATTACCTTTTGTCTTTGAGCCTAGTGCAATCATGTCTCCTTATTTGTTGCTAATAATGCATTTGTTGTCTTTGAATTCCAAATGATAACCTTTGTCAAGTAGTTGTCCAACACTTAGTAAATTGTGATGTAATCCATCAACATACAAAACATCATTTGTTTTATTCTTTCCATCTAGGGTTATAGATCCTCTGCCTATGATAGGTTTGGGAGTGTTATCTCCAAATCTAACCATACCACCTTTGTACTTTTCAAGATGAAAAAATCTATCTTTATCACTTGTCATGTGGTGAGAGCATCCGATGTCAATGATCTAATCAGTTCTGATATATGCTTTGGAAATTAGGGCTAACTCTTGTGCTTCCTTTTCATCTTCAATGTATATTTCCTCAAGCAATTTTTCCATATCTTTAAGGGAAATGGATCCAATTTCATCTTCTCCTATATCTTCATCAGTTACACCTTCTTCAGCATGATAGCATTCCTTTCTATATTTTGTTTTATAATTAAATCTGAATTTATTTACTCTTGTGGGACACCTAGATGCAAAGTGGCCAATCTTGTAGCATGAAAAACATTTGAATTGCAACTGTCCTTCGTACTTGCCTTTTCCTTTCTTTTCTCTTTAAGAAATCATGGCAATGATTTCTTCTAGTTCTTCATCAACTTCTTCTTTCTCAGTATTTCTAGAGATGTGTAAAGGTTTCTTACCATGAACTGAAGCTTTGAAGATTGTTTCACTTTTGGGTTCAGTCTTCAATCTTGATATCTCAAATGCAGAGATTTTATTGATCAAAGTCTCTCTCTTGAAGTTTTGTGAAAATTGCATGGTTTCATCTAGAATATTCATCTTGTTCTCATAGTCTACTGTTAAATTTGTCATCATCTTGTCCATTATGTCTTCTTCTGATATTTCTCCACCATTGTTTCTGATTCCAGAAACTGCTTCATTTATCCTCTGATTATAGGCTCTAATGTTCTCTTCAGGTAGCATCTCAAGGTTGTTGTATTGCTTTTCCATGTCTTCCTATGGGAATTCTTCGCTTGGATATCTCCTTCAAACATGTCTTCTAAATACTTCCATATAGTGTATGCCTTTTCTACTTTCTTGATCTCCAAGAATTCATTGTCAGATAGTGCACTCATAAGGGCTTCTTTGGAAATTGAATTAGCTGTGAATGTATCCTTTTGTTTACTAGTATCATCATCTCTTGAGAGTTCTTTTAGAGAGGGAATAACAACTTCTTGTGTAGATATCTCAAAGATGTGAAAACCAATGCACTATAGATGTATTATCATTTTGTTCTTCCAATCTAGATAATTCTCTCCATCGAACTTAGGACTCTCTTTTCTAAAGTATGCCATCTGATCTACCTTAAGCTGTTAGGCTTTCTCTTCAAGGCACTTGGCTCTAATACCAATTGTTAGAATAGTCCCAAAGGATAACTAAGAGGGGGGGGGGGGGGGGGGAANGTGAATCAGTTATCAACTATTTTAATTTTTTTCTTTTATTAACTCCAGAATACAATAAAGTAAATGCACACTTAGATAACACAATAAAAAACACCACAATTCGATTACGGGGAAACCAAATGGTAAGAACCCCGGTGGGAATTAACACCCACAATGAACTATACTTTTTTATAATAATCTCTATTAGAAGGTCTTTCAACCTTGTTAGGAGTTTTCATTTACAATGCAATAAGTATAGTGACCCAGTTAAGGGTCTGACCCTATTAGGAGTCTTTTACAAATAACCATGTTAACGGTGAGGACTCACTATCCAAAAATCTCACTGCTTTAATGGTGAAGGCTAAAACCTTCTATAGAACAGATATGCATTATATCTGATGATGAATTGTAGAGTATACCTGCTATCTAGATCAGTTCTAATGTATTGTAGTCTTTCACTTCTTCTTCACATAGGTCCTTCATGAATGAAACATAACTGATATTTTGCTCTGTACATTTTTTGTCTCTTGTCTTCTCATTCACACTTAGCATTCCACAAATGAACTACTATAAGTATCTTCCTCAAAGTATGAGATCATGGGACCTATTAGGAAACTCTTCATAACATCCTTGTTGTCTTAACTAATCATGCAAGCATAATTAAAACCACGCAATATAAACTAAAAAGACACGACGCTTCACAAAGTTGGCCTCACCAAATTAACTCTAACATTGCAATCTTATTGAAACACATTTGGCACCTTTAGAAAACTATATTCACCTCATAACTAGTATTGAATACACACATGCATATCCTGAAGATAGGCACAACTTAAGAACCAATGCAATACGTCAGCTTTGTACAGACAAACTCCAGAAATTGTAACTATCATTAACAAAATTACACAACACAACTAAAACTTCATATCTGATTCTGTGTGTATGAACAAAACATAAGAAACATGTCTACAAGATGATTGTGACTGCGCAAGGCTTGATAAAATCAATCTGATAAGTACATATAGAACACTGCTAAATATTATATGTTTTAATTAATGACAAACATACAATCAACTAGCTGTCAGAAGTAAGTCTCCAACAATGTATTCATTAAAGGAGGATTGTAAGTAGGAATTATAGGTAAAGGAATGGAAGCAGGTTCCACACTAGTGATAGGAGGAGTGAATCCTAGATCTTGAGCTAAAGTTTTAATATCCAAATACACAAGATGAGTGATACCACGCAAGATATTAACACCTTGATAACTATCACAAAGGACCTTCTTAAGAGCCTCTATAGCTTGGATGGAATATTTATTATGGTTTTCTTGAATAAGCTAATTTCCCATTTTATCAATTTTTTTGAAAGTTTTTGCACTTGTTCAAGAGGAACTCTTAAAGTGTCATCCTCATGATCAGATGAGTGAGAAGAGTTATGCTCCATAGAAGGATTGGAATCATGAGTGATCACATTTTCAGTCGGGATCCTAAAGAAGTGAGAGGAAGATTCAAGATCGAAGGAACCCATAAGTCTACAAATTTATTCTAACCGGGCTATTATAAGTAGGACTAGAAATAATAAAGCTCATACACCAATGCAATGCAATTGAACTAATTTAGAAAACATAAAATTTTGATTTTTAACTTTAGAAATGTAAATGAAAGAACATAAAATAAAGCTAATCTAATATGCATGCAAGATCTAACATAAAAATGTAAATCTAACACCAAAAAGAAAGAATTGTCTATCGCGGGCTCACCAAAATGTAAAGGATAAAATAAGGTAGATGAATGTGAAGAGGGTAAATATGGGGGTTGATGGATTGTTATGTATAAGAAGGATAAGACGCTCCTTTTAATCTCAAATACACAAAGGAAGGATCCAAATTGATTAACCCCAAAGAAATGATCAATACATAAATGACTCAATCAATTGGAAATGAGAATAAAGAGGAAGACCTTAGATTCTATTTTATAGAAGAAAGTGTGTGATAGATTTAGGAAGATTAAAAACTTTAATTGAAATGAATTGAAGAAAAGTACTAACCTTAAAATGCTATAGATTTGAAGAATGTTGTTTTTTGGGGGTAGACATTGAGTTTTTGGAAAATATGCAATCGGATCTAGAATAGAAATGTAGAGATGAAAAAAACCCAGAAATATTGTTTCGATCTGGCTCAGTCCTGATTTTGACCCAAAAGTGAATGTCACCTTTGACCTAAAAGTTCTGATTTTGACCCACAATTTATGATTCCGACCCTGAGATAAATGTCGATTCTGACCTAGAAATGAATGTCACCTTTGACCCAAAATTTATGATTCTTACCCATAACAGAATGTTGATTCTGACCTAAAATGTCTGATAGAAAATATGTTTCTCAATCCTGATAGTTCTCTAAAAAAGGGTATCCAAATCTGCACTCCAATTCGCTGTTCTGAACCTGCCCCTACAAGAAAAATCATCTATATGTTGGCGGGAGGTGTTTTCCTTGGTCGAACCTCAATTTTGGAATTAACCTCAAAGTATAATTGAAATTGCATAAATAAACAAAGTAAATGAACAAATTCACCTTGCTTGTATAGAAACCCTTGTGGTAGAGTTGAATTTGTGGATCCACAAGTATGTGTGCACAAAATGGATGTAGAATGTAGAATGTAGGATGTCTCATATAAATTTATTTTATATCTTCAACACCAATCTTGAATGGATATTGGAATAGGAAAAGGCTTGGAGGAATATGGATGGAGAAATCTTCAACAAGAGGGCTCCACAGAGCTTGAATCCTTCAATGGCTACCAAGGGATCTCCTTGATAAATAGAGTGCTTGAAATTTCTTGAATTCTTGGATTCTTGAGTGTAGATGCTTTCTTGAATAGATGATGCATAGAGTTCTCCTTTTCAATTCTTAGATGGTTAATGTTTCTTGTGTCTTAGAGGAAATGGGAGGAGAAGGCTTCCTTATATATGAATCTAGGACACAATCTTCTAGAGAGGCCTACATAGGATAATTAAATTCCAATTATCCCTATATCCCTATAAGTGGACCTATAATAAATATAATTTAAGAATAATCACTTCGAAGACCGAAATAGGCGACCCGGAAGCAGGAATTAAACCTTTCCAAAGCCGGATATTCAGAAACCCCAGAATCATGAAATTTGGACTTTGGGTCAGAATAAAGGTCGATTCTTACCTAGGTCAAGGTCGAGGTAGACCTTGAGCTAGGTGAAGGTTGAGGTTGACCTTGACCTAGAAAGGTCAATTTTGACCCTGAGGTCAAAAATCTTAGTTTGTAGTTTAGGGTTCCATAAATAGGCTGAAGAAAAGTGGGAAATGGGGAAGAATAGGGAAGAAAGCCAGATCCAAGTCAGAGACCCATTCAAGGTGCTTGACATGACCGTAAACCACTTTCTCCGAAGGATAAACTAGTCTACAATGGAAGTACTTCCATTTTCCAACTATACAAAGCCAAATATAATGTTGTTCATAGCCCGCTATGTTTAGGGTACCTAATAAGAAAGATTTTACATCATTTTCTTATTTTATCCTCAATGAAAAAACATAATAACTTGGAATCTATAGACAAGAGCTTAACCCAAGTCAAACAATATCTCACCATAGCTACATGTGCAAACTCAAGTGCTTTACTCATGTCAAAGCAACTTAATAGAGAATAACTTTTAAAAAATAACCTTTGCCATGTAATCACCACATGTTTGATCACAACTTTAATGCAAAACCATGTAAATATAATATGTATGAATTAAGTCATCAATGATTAACATCAGCGGGCTCAACAAACTCCCGCTTTGTCCTTGATGACAAAAAAATGCCATCAAGGAATCCGTAAGAACTTGATTCATTTTAAAAAAGATAAGAATAAAAGTATATCACTAGAAACATATCTGACCCATTATAAAAAAAATCCCAAGAGAACTCTCAGACCTCACATATAATCTTATCAATGAGAAAGTCATATCATAACACCTATAGAATCACTATAAATACTGATAATGCTTGTTTGAGAGCACGAAATCAAACAATAAGAATGATCAAATAACAACCTTGACTTAATGTGAAAATAATATAAGCCTTTAAAACATAACCAATATCAATATTATCAAAGAACCTATACCACAATTTCAAAATCATACCAAAAAAAATAACCAATAATTCATATACACCAAAGATACCACTGAAAAAAAGCATCATGGCTTACTATGTGTGTATAAAAAATTGTGTAAATTGCACAAACCCAGAGTCATATTCGATACAAGTACCAAAACCTGTCATCAAATATCTTTGAATGAAAAACCAACCTTGTCCAAAAAACAAACCTTGTACCAAGTCTTGTCCAAACCTGTAACCTAAAATCTGTAACTTGTAACTTGTCCAACCAAACCAACTTGTAACCTCAAACCAGCCTTAAACCAAAATTCAAGCCTATAACCTATCCAAAAAAACTACCTGTAACTTGAAATAAGTAACCTGTAGCCTGGTCCAACCAAACAAACTTGTAACCTCAAACCAAACTATAAACAAACTTCAATCCTGTCACCTGTCCAACAAAACCAACTAGTAACTTATCCAACTAACTCTCAAACCTGGAACCTATCGAAGAATTAACAAGAATCAACCCAATCAAGCCAATCCAAATTTATCCCCATTTTTTCAACAAGGATAAAAAGGGTTTGTGTGGGAGCCATTAGTAAATCTCCCCCATTCTCAATATTTATCAAGTTGTAAGGAAGGATTGAGAGAAAGCTCCCAATTGATCACGCAAATGAGAAAAAGTTTTCTTTGCAAGAGCCTTAGTAAATATATCTGCTACCTGTGCTTGTGAAGATGCATCAATGAGAGCTATTGCATTTTATGATACTTGATCATGCAAAAATTGTAACTTGATTGCAATATGGTTGGTGTGAGAATGTATTTTTAGGATTTTTAGATATTTGAATAGCACTGGTGTTGTCACAAAAAATAGACATAGATTTTGAAACATTAATGCCCAAATTTTCTAGCTGATAAGACATCCACAACATCTGAGTACAACAAGATGTGGCTGCAATTACTTTAGATTCAGTAGTTGACAAAGTGACAGATTCTTGTTTCTTACTATGCCATGCAACCAAATGATCACCAAGAAACAATGTTGCAGCACTAGTGCTGTGTTGGTCATAAACATTGCCTCCCTAGTCAACATCAATATATCCTATTAAAGTGAAATCATCATGTTTTGGATACCATAAAACAAAATCCAGAGTACCTTGAATATATTTGAGAATTCTTTTAACAACATTTAGATGAGATTCTATAGAAGTAGATTGATAGTGTTAAACCAAACATACAACTTGCATCAAATAAGGGCCTAGATGCAATAAGATATAGAAAATTGCCTATCATGGACCAATATTCTCGTTGATCAAGAAGTGGGGAATCATCAACCTTAACTAGTTTACACCCAGTTTCCATAGGTGTACCAACATGGTTAGATTGATCCATCTGAAACCGTTTTAGCATCTCTTGAGCATATTTAATCTGTGAGGATAAAATTCCATGTTCAAGATGAGATAATTGAATGCTTAAAAAGAAGGTTAGAGCACCTAACATAGACATTTCAAACTAAGATTCCATAATAACTGTAAATCTTTGTGATAGTTCATCATTAGTTGACACAAATATGATATCATCCACATAAATCTCAATAGCCAAAAGATCATCATTTACTATTTTGGAATACAATGTATTATCCACACTGCGTAAAGAGTAAAACCTTTAGAAATCAAATGTGAATCAAGTCTATAATACAAAGCATGGGATGCTTGTTTATGGCCATAAAGTGCCTTTTTTAGTCTATACACACGATCTTGATATTTAAAAGACTCAAAACCTTCTAGTTGCTCCATATAAAATTCTTCTTCTAGATAGACATTTAAGAATGTTGTTTTAACATCCATTTGATAGACTAGAAATTTCTTAAGTGAAGCATAAGCAAGAAACATTACAATAGACTCTAAACGAGCCACAAGAGCAAAAGTTTGACCAAAATCTATACCTTCTTGTTGATCATAGCCCTTACATACAAATTTGGCTTTGTTTCTAATTAATTTTCCTAATTCATCTAACTTATTCCTGAAAACCCACTTTCCCCCAATTACATTTTTGTCATCTAGACAAGGAACAGGTTCCCATCTTTCATTTTTCTCAATTTGATTGATTCCATCCTTCATTGCATTTAACCGAGATTGATCTTCTAAGCCTTCAAAAATATTTTGTGGTTCAAAATCTATTATAAGATAAAAATTCTTAGCCATCTTAGCTTGTTCTATCTATTTTTCCTTTCCACAGTATATTATACCAGCATCTTTATCACCAATAGCAAGTGTTTCAGGATGTATTTTAGCAATTATTCTAGAAGGTGATTTCTGAGCTATATCTCCCTTAGAATTTGAAACTTCCTCTTGTTTACTTGAACTAGTTGCAACTTATTTAGTAAAAATTATTACAATTGATGTTGAGGTAGTTCCAAGTTCTAAATTAGATTCTTCTTCAACATCTTGAATTTGATTTTTCATCATATTTAGATTTTCATTGAATACCACATTGACATATTCAACAACTTTATTTAAGCGCTTATGAAAACACTTATATGCTTTGTTCTTTGAAGAGTAACCCAAGAAAATTCCTTCATCGGATTTATCTTGAAAGCTATCGAGATTATTGGAATCATTTTTAATATAACACTTGTATCCAAAAATTCTAAAGTTTTTAACAAATGTAGTTTTTCCATACCAAAGTTCATATGGAGTACAAGTAGTCATTATTCTTATCTGAACTCTATTTAGAATATATGAAGTTGTATGAACAACTTCTTTCCAAAATTTATCAGACAGATTAGATTCATTAAGAATAGTTCTTTCCATTTCTTTTACAGTTATATTTTTTCTTTCAACTTCCCCATTCTGTTGACGTGTATGATCAGGATAATATTGTCTTTTGATACAATATTCAACAAAATCTTGAGAGGTAATTTCACCTCTCTTACCTAATCTTAAACATTTTTGTTTTAATTTAGATTATTTTTCAACCATTTTCCTAAAGATTTTAAACCTCTCAAAAGCTTTTGATTTGTGTTTTAGAAAGGTTACCCATATCATTCTAGTGTAGTCATTTATGAATAACATAAATTATTTTCTCCATTCAAACTCTGCATTTTAGTAGGACTACACAAATCTGTGTGGGCTAACTGTAACGGTCTTGAAGATAAAATTCCTTAGTTTTGAAATATGACTTGGTTTGTTTTCATTTTACACATTCACTGCAAATAGATTTTGTAGGCCTACTAATCAGAGGTAAACCTCTAACATTTTCATGTGTTTTTATTCTAATCATATTATCAAAATTTACAAGACCAAATCTCCTGTGCCATAACCATTTTTCATCTATGTGACTCATCAGACACATACCTATATTTTTTCTTTACTTGTGGACTCAGATAAATTATATAAGTTACCAGGTTTCCTTAAACCATTAGCTATTATTTTCCTTGACTTTTCTTTAATAACACATGCATAAGAGTTTAAAAAAACTTGATGTCCCCTATCACAAATATAACTAATTCTTAGCAAGTTATACTTTAATCCTTCAACATAGTAGACATCACGTATAGGAGTGTCTTTGTTTATCATGATTGTTCCTATTCAAGAATTTATAGACCTGTGTTATCACCAAATTTGAAAAAACCTCATAGATAGTTTTCCAAATCTGAAAACTTTTTTTTGTCCCATGTCATATAATGAGAGAATCTTCTCTCCAAAACCCAAATAGAAGATTTGGTAGATATTAGAACTTTTTGAACAAGCATAGATTGTTCAAGTTTTGGTCTCTACATTTTTGAAAATTTGTGTAACATTTTTTAGTACTTAGAAGTGTGGCCATATTGATGACATGTAAAACATCTTATGTCTCTGATAAAGCCAAAAGACTATTTATGACCAAACATAGGAACTATAGAAAATCTATAAGTATTTACATTATGCCCAAATAGATTACAAAAATGACAATAGCCATGGAAAAATATGTTATTAGGAAACTGATTTATGTTTGCTGTTACAGAATTCTGATGCGAAGTTTCACCTTTTTCAGTAGTAACTCTAGAATGTTGTTGATTTTTAAGAGTGTACGCTTGTTTTCGCAGTTTAATAATTTCTTGTTCTTTTCCCCCAATTAGGCTTCTCTGAGTTTCAATATTCTTGTTAGCATGAACTAGATAATGTTGCAAGATTTTATTTGAATCTTCATAAGTAGTTACAAGTTTCTTAAATCCTTTAACTTATTGAAGAGCACAAAGAAGCTCTTCTTTTAGATTTAGATCTTTTATTTCAAATTTAGAATCTATTTCAGGTTTTGCTACAACTGGTTTTTTCAAATTCATCTTTGGTCTTAAATAGTATTTCACAGCCATCACCATTTGAGTTATCAGATTAATATTCGGAGCCTTCTTCTGACATAAGACTCTTATTTTTTAAATTGTTCAACCTTTTGATAGGATTCCAGGGTTTTTTAAACAATTTTATAGATTTATCCTCATCTTTACTTAGATCTAGATATGAACATTTTGCTACAAATTCATTGTCTAGTTTTACCACAGCTAAAGCATTTAAATTTTCATTGAAACTTCATCTTGAGTTTCCTAACTAGTAAAGCTTCAAAAATATCAGATAATTCAGACTCACTATCTTCTTGTTTCTCAACTTTAAAAGTTGTTTCCTTAGAGGTAGAGGGGGTATCAAAAATTTGCATTTCATAAGAAGTCAGTATACTTTGAAGCTGATCCACGGTCATTTTAGAGAAATGTTTTTTTTCTTTAAGAGAAGATATCTTATTTTCAAATTTTGGTAATAATATTCTTATTACTTTGGCAACCACATCATGTTCATCAATTTCCTCACCAAGACCCTTTTGGGCATTTACAAATTCATCAATACGACGAAAATAACTTGCCATTGATTGATCATTAATCATTTTCAAATCAACAAAATGAGTTTTTAATGTAATCAATTTTTATTCTTTAAAAGTTTTATCACCTTGATAAATGGATTCAAGATTGGTCCATACGCCATTTTCTGATTTCAAGTAGATTAATTTAACAAATACTTCTTTTGATAACTGGAATAGTATTGCAAAGCGAGCTTTTTTATCCAGTTCATCTTTTGTCTTTTCATCTACATCAGTAGGTACAATAGACAATACAGTATATTTATTAGATACGACTTCCCATATTCTGACATCAAGAGAATGAATAAACGCTTCCATTTTAACTTGAAAAAAAGTATAATTTGTACCATCAAATAAAGGATCTCAAGTGTGTGAGTCACCTTCGGCTTGAGACATGAAAACTTCCAAATAACTCGGATCAATCTAAGGACAAACCTATAAGGACCCTATTTTTAGATACCCATTGTTGGAAGTAACAAGTAATCTGAGAGGGGGAGGGGGTGAGTGAGTGTACACTAATTGTCAAACATATCAAATGAAAAACTAAGATGGAAACACAAAACAAAATAATAAGTGTCCATTCAAATGCTTTCATCAACATATGACTATGAAAAGAACATAAGAAAGGAACAAGACAAAAATGGAATAAGTGTATCAAAGCACTAAACACATTGAAGAAATCAACACCATGACATAGTTTTTCTACTGAGTGGAAACCCTTGAAATCCAACTAGATTTTGTCATAGCGAAAAAAGCCACTCCAATCCTTTTATTAATCCTAAAAACCAACTAGTACATCCAATTTAGAAGCTCTACTGCGAGGAGCTTCAACCCTTAAAATTTTTACAATATCAGAAGGAGGTTTAGAAAAATATATTTGCACTAGAATTTGCAAATATATTTTCATACAGCCGTTTATTACAATATTTCTGCTTTTTGATGAGTTCACAAGGATCGTCTTCACATTTAAGATATTTTCTTCTCTATTCAAATCAAAATGTATCTCTTCCTTAATACCCCTACATCCATATATATATATATATACAAACCCTTAACGGACTATGTTTTCATTTTGAATGATAACACATTGGTTTCTTAAATGAGCATGGCTACTTGTCAAGATCAGAGTTTCTCTTGTATAATCGGTTATGTTAAGAGTTGGACTTACGGTTTATATATATATATATATATATATAAACCGTAAGTCCAACTCTTAACATAACCGATTATACAAGAGAAACTCTGATCTTGACAAGTAGCCATGCTCATTTAAGAAACCAATGTGTTATCATTCAAAATGAAAACACAGTCCGTTAAGGGTTTGTTGTTTTTAAAGATATCGAAGCATATAATGCAAGATAATCTTCCATAAGAATTCCAGTGTGTTCATTGTTTGTTAAAATTCAACTCAAGATCATTCTAACAAACCCCATTTGATGATATAAACAAAATAGCAATCATAGTTGTGAGAAACAAAAACAAAGAGAAACATTTTCTTTGCTACCTTTAGAACACCTTTTTATTTTTGTTTATGACCAGTGAAAAACCTTTTTAATTTTAACCAATGGGGATTTTATGTCAAAAACTTTTGTCAGCTTAAACCATTTCCATTTACCTTAACAAATCATGGTTTAGCAATTTTAGCTCATACCTGTCAATCTTTCTATTTAAACAAAAAATGTTTACTCGTAATCAGAGACGGTGATCCAAGAAACTATCACCGACCAAATGCCTCCAAATGTAACTAAATCCATGTTTTGCAATTTTGCTAACAAAAGAAAACAACCTCTATGAAAATACAGTTTAAGCCAAATATGATGTTCTTTATAGCCTGTTGTGTTTATGACATCTAATAACAAAGCTTTTACATCCTTTTCTTATTCTATCCTCAATGAAAAAATATAATAACTTGGAGACCATAAATAAGACCTTAACCCAAGTCAAACAAAAACTCATCAAGGCCACATTTGCAAACTCAAGTGCCTTACTCAGGTCAAAGAGACTTAATAAAGAATACATTTTAAAACATAATCTCTACCATCTAATCACCATATGTCATAACACAACTTTAATGCAAAACCACGTAAATATAATATGTGTTAAATAAGTCATCAAGGACAAACATCAGTGGGATCAACACCACCATCCTTTAATGAATAGAACTATGATGTTTGGGAAAATAAGATGAAGACCATTCTGGTTGCAAATTATTTGCTATAGCTTGTGATCAATGGGTTTGTGGATGTGACTGACCCAGCTCAATTTTTTACCCTCTCCAACAATCAAAAGACTCAATGGAAGGAGTCAAAGAGGAAAGATACAAAACTATTGATCTAAATAGAAGTGGCCTTTCCAAAGGAAATATTTCCTAGAATAATAGCAACAAAGTTTTCCAAGGAATCTTGGGAAATCCTAAAAAAGTGTCACAAGGGGAAGTAATAAAGTGAGATTGATGAAGCTCTAGATACTTTGAAGTGATTTTAAGACTCTTCAAAGGAGGGATAGTGAGTTCATTTCATATTTTAGCACAATATTCTTTCATTTTATAAACTATTCGTGGATGAATGGAGAAACAATGGAGTAGAGAATAGTAGAGAAAAACTTGAGAATTCTACCCTCAAGATTTGATATGATTGTGATTGTCATTGAGGAGATAAAGGATCTCTCCATATTGACTATGAATGATTTAATGGTTTCTCTCCAAACCCATTGAAAACACATAAGCATGTCAACAACATGTTCCCAAGAGAAATATTTTAAAGCTCAAGCCAATATGAGAGGCATGGGAGATGAAGAAATAGCTTCAGATGAAGCTCAAGGGGCAGAGGTCATGACAAATCCGTACACGAAAATGCTAGAGGATAGATCTTAGGATGAGTAGGACACCATGAGGGAGGAACAAACTCTCAAAATAAATACAAATAAGGAAAAAAGAAAAACAATTTATATAAGAGAAATGTGGAGTGCTATTATTAGCATTAATTTCTGCATTATGCAAGTAAATATTGGAAAAAGAAAAATGATCAGTCAAAAAAAATGCACATATGGTTGATTTGATTGTGGTTGAAGGAAATTAGTCCAAAACCTTCATCATGTGAAATACTGGTGAATCAGGAAGCCCTAAAGTTTGGTACTTGGATAACGGTTGTAGTAACCACATGAGTGGTTATGAAAATTTATTTTCATTCATTGATAAAAATGTTAAAACTAAAATAAAAATGGAAAATAATGGTATCATTCCAATGGCATGAAAATGATCTATTGTAACCTACACCAAGAAAGGTGAGAAGAAGGAGATTCAAAATATTTAATTTTCCACTGGTGTAAAGCACAATTTGATGAGTGTTTGACAACTCATCCATGGTTACAAAGTGTTGATGGAGAATGACCAATGTGCTATTCATGAGAAAGATGGGAATAATAAACTTGTTGCAGTAGTACAAATCTTGAAGAATGAGATGTTTTCATTGAGAATAGAGACATGCTTCTCTTCTCAATGCATATTACACATCTAAAGAAATCCTATACAACAGTACAACAAAAATCAGACTTCAAGATCATGATTGAAGATACCTCCAAGTTAGCAAATCTAAGTTATGTACATCTTGGCTATTCTGGTTTAATTTGTTTGTACAAGAAAAGAATAGTAAATAGATTTTCAAGTATAGTAGAGTCAAGTAGAAAGTGTAAGACTTACATTTTGGGTAAGAAGAATAGGCTTCCCTTTAAATATTTTAACTCTAGAAGGCAAAGTGCACCATTCAAACTCGTGCATACAGATTTAGTTGGCCCTATGAAAACCACATCCATTGGAGGGATTACACTTTTTATGACCTTTATTGATAATTTCAGCTATAGAACATGGGTGTATTTTTTGAAACATAAATCTGAAGCATTTGATAAGTTTATGTTGTTTAAAGCTCAAGCTGAAAAGGAAAGTGTACATTATGTCAAAGTATCAAGGTTTGAAAGAGGGGGAAAGCATACCTCCAATGCTTTTGTAAATTATTGCAGGAAACATGACATAAAGGAGTTTATAGTCATTCATAGTCTTTTACAAGAAGGAATGGCGTAGAGGAATAATAGTTCCATCATTTTCATAGAAAGGAATATGCTAAAAGAAAGGGACTCCCAAATGAGTACTAGGTGGAGACTATAGCAATAAATATTTATTTTATAAATAGAAGTCTTACAAAGGTAGTGTGTGACAAGATTCCATTAGATGAATGGTAAAAACATGGATGTATAGTTGAGCATTTGAAAGTTCTTGATTGTGTAGCATATGTACACGTTCCTAAGGAGAAAATGAAAAATTTTTATGACAAGAGTGTGAAGTTTATTTTCAAGGGTTATAGTCCCAAATCAAAGGCATATAGATTGTATAACCCAGTCTCCAAGAAGATCAACACAACAAGAGATGTGGATGGACACATCTTCAATAATTTAGAGTAAACTGGCTATTGTTGATGAAGATGATAAATATAATGATTAGAAAGATGATGTAGGAAGAAAATATAGAGAGGTCCAAAAAAATCTTGATGATTCCTGATAGAAATAGGCATAGATGTGTGAGTTAATTGATTTTCCCCCAACAAGCAATATGTTAGGGTTAAATAGGTCTACAAGATGAAGTACACTGCTAAAGATAAATAGTTAGGCATAAGGAATGATAAATGGTCAATTGGTAAAATTATAAGTTTGGGAGATATTATGATGATACACATAACCTTGTTGCAAGAATAGAAACCATGCATATTTTCACACCACTTTCAACCTACGAGAGATGGATGGTATTTCAAATGTTCATGAAGTCCACATTCTTTAACGGAGTATTGAAGAAGAGGTATATTTGGATTAACCACCTCATTAGTAAATTATGGGTGAAGAATACAAGGTGTATAGGTTGAAGAAATCTCTTTATCAGCTTAAGGAAGCTCCAAGGGCATGGTATAGAACAATTAAATCATATTTGATGAGGATTTGGTTAGAAAAAGTAATGGTGAGACCACTCTTTACATAAAGGTCACTCTTGGTAAGATTTTAATTGTTGTCTTGTATATATATTACTTATTTTTTACCAGGGAAAATGTTTTTGTTATTGCTGATTTTAAAAAGGCAATGAAAAGTGAGTTTAAAATGATAGACTTAGGTCTCTTGAGGTATTTTCTAGGCATAGAAGAAAAACAAATGCATGATGCTATTTTTATCTCTCAAGAAATATATGCAAATAAGATTTTAGAGAGATTTAGAATGCATAATCCAAAGTATGCACCAACACAAACAATCATTGGTTTAAAGTTGAGCAAGAAAGATTGCAACAATAATGTGAATCCAACCTTGTATAAAAGTTTAGTTGGAATTTAAATATATTTAACAACAACAAGGAGTTATATAATAAATGAATTAAGTTTGATCTCTATATTTATCGAGACTCCAAAAGAATCCCAGTGGAAAGAAGGTGAGAGAATTATGAGGTATGTGAATGGTAATAGAGGATATGGTATTTTTTTATTACATCAGACAAGTTTGGGCTAATTGGTTACATGGATAGTGATTGGGCACAATGTTTGGATGATAGGAAGAGCCCTTGAAGATACATGTTTTATCTAGGTTTGGGTGTAATCTTATGGGCTTCCAAGAAGAAAACCATTACTACTCTATCTACAGTTGAGGCTGAGTATGTAGCTTTACATGAAATATCATGTCAAGCTATTTGGATAAGAAGGATCTTGGCAAATTTGAAAAAGGAACAAAACCATGCGACTACAATATTTCCACAATAGTATTGATGGAAAAATCCTTTGTTTCATGGAAGAAGTAAGAACATTGAAATCAAGTATCATTTAATGAGAGAATTAGTTAAGAATGTTGAAATAAAATGGATTTTTATAGGTCTCAATAGAAGCTAGCTGACATTTCAACCAAGCCATGAAGGAAAGAAAATTTTGAGAACCTCATGAGAAATTTGGGTGTAGTTGATTTCAATCAAGCACTATCTTATTATTTTGGGTCAGGAAAAAGTTGGAGTGTTGAAATTTTAAATAATATTAGTTGTCTATGGGCATCTGAATTTTCTACCTACCTGTCAGGAGCTCAGAGTAGCGATCAAATGAAAGCAAATGAAATGTAGAGACATTGGGATTTCAGTCCCCAGTTGGCTCCTATAATGAGAAAAGAAAGTGCAAAAACAACAATCAAATGAAATTAATTTTGTAGGTGAGTTTGAATTTGAAATTTTATGTGGGAGATTATTTGGACAAAAATTGACAAAAAAGGAGAATGTTTTCTCTAGACTTGTTTTTTGAAGTGTATACAGTAGCAAGAGGAAATTTTTGTTTTCTCTGGGTGACTCTAGTTTGTAGAAGCAGTAGCTATGTTTGTATTGGTTGAGTATTGATTGCTCTAGCTCCTAGTGAGAATATTGTAAGAGCTTTGTGCAACTCTAGTTGTTTGTGTGCAACTCCAAATCGCTGCTAATTAGTTTGTAACCAGATTAGTTTATTTCTAGAAGTATTAATTTTTTATTTGTAGAAGTAATTTCCACACTTAATAGAAATAAAGAAAGAAATATTGCATACCTCCATCCATGTGTTGTCTCCATTTGAATTTTTATTAAGTTGTGCATTCCTAGTGATTAGGAAAAACAATGTTGGAATCTTTTTGTGTGTGCTCTGCCTTATTTTGTGAACTTAGTTTCTTGTTGGTTTTAGAAATTTTTTTGTCAATGTCTAGATTTTAGAGTGATTCTAAAATCTTACATGGTATTGCAGCTCCCATGTGGGCATATTTAGGTTTCTAAGTAAACCTATATTTGAGTTTCTAAAAATAGTTGTTGCATTGGTCCTGCCACAATCAGAGATGAAGTGTCATTCCAATAAAAAAACTCTCAATCTATCTTGAGGAGAGGTAGGTTGATCATGTGATTTAATTTTAAAAGCTTAAAAGGGTATTCAAATCCTTGATTGATAGTTATTGATGCAAATATTTGATAATAACAATAATAGATTATGTTTATCACTTTACAAAGAGCATTTAACAAATGCTTTGATAATTTTTAAATAGAACATATATCATAAAATGTACTAAGCACACAAAAATCAATATGATCATACAATAAATTACTTTTCAATAATTAAATAATTAGAAATAGGGAAATACAATTTTTAATTTTAATTAAAATAAAGAGATTAGATTTAAAAATACAAAAATAATTTAAATCAAACCCATGTATATACATAATTTGGATAATAAAAATTTACCTGAAAATCATCGTCATATTATAACATAAATAATAACCGAATTAATATCATACTCTAAAAATTAATAATAAAATTTAAATTAAGATAAAAAATATTATTAGAAACCAAGTATCTTCAAAAATATCTTAGAAAACTAATATCTTCCATAATATAAGAAACCGAAATTATACAAAAATAAACTAATTATTGTAGAATGAAACGCAGAGAACAGAGTAAAAGGACAGTTAAATACAGGTTTATAATATTTGATAACTGTGTATAGACCTATATACCAATAGTAATTCTACTAATTTTTCTATTGTAACATGGGATAAGATCTGTAGCAAATTTTTTAACTTCTTCATTCTAAAAATACTGGAATTCATCTATCCAGTCATCGATTCCCTCCATTCCTTGGCCATCAGTGACTGCAAACCTTTCATCCCAATCTTGTCCTTCTAAATTATTACCTGGCGTTGTTAAGAATCCCTCCAATTCGAAATCTTCCGGAATATAGCATGGGCACGAGTGAAGATCAGACTCCACAGATTGCAGTTGATAGGAATATAATAAACTATCTTCAGGTAGCAAGGGTGAGTCGATTAAATTGGCCACGCATGGTGGAGAACGTTCATGAATAGTTTGCATAAATGGAGAATAATCATTCTCAACTGCAGAGTTAGTCGGATTGAAAACTTGGTGATCTGATAATCTTAGCGGCGTTGCCCTGACGGGAGTATAATGCATGAGGATATCCTCATCTCCATTTCCAGCAATAGTAAGTTTTGATTTTGTTGGCCGTGTGGTGGGCTTTGAATGATTGTGCTTGTGTGGAAGACTCTTCTTTCCCAGACTTGTTGTCCAGTGGTTTTTTATTTCATTGTCCGTCCGGCCAGGAAGTCGCCCAGCTATCAGAGACCACCTGCACATCACATAAAACCCTCTAATTAGACTCTAGGCGCCACTTACTAAACATGACGCTATAAATTTTTCACAAAATATTTGTATCTGATATTATAGGTTGGCACTTTTCTTTGAATAAGATTGTTAGTTTTTATTGATATTTCATATCACATTCTATGATCTATTAGTAATAAAATAAAAAAATTTAAAAAAATAATGACTAATCGTATAAAGCTAAACTAAAAATAATCTACTAGTCAATTTTATAGACAACAGTGGACATCACACAAAGCACTCCAATTAGACTCTAGGTGCCCCTTACTGAACCAAATTACCCATAAACACGACTCTAAATTTTTTTTACATCAATTTTAAACAAAATATTCGAATTAATTTTAAAAATGATATGTATAGGTTGGTCTTTTCTTTAAATTAGAACTTATTTTTTAATTGATATTTCAGATCATTAAGATAAATGAAGAACTAAAGAAACGACAGCTCTAAAATTATGGAGGTGAAAATTTAATATCATACCTGTTGCCAAGGAGTCTGTGCAATCGAAGAATTAGGTCATCCTCATCAGCAGAAATGTTTCCCCGCTTGATATCTGGACGAAGATAATTCAACCATCGCAATCTGCAACTCCTCCCACATCGTTTCAGACCTGAAATAAAAGCAAACAAATTGGTGAGCTTCTTGGAATAATATGAGAAATAATCAATTACTTTATTATACCTGCTTTAGTGGGTAGAGACATCCAATCTGCAGCGCCATGAATGGAGACATACTGTCTCAAAATCATGTCTTCTTCGGAGGTCCAAGTCCCACGTTTATTCGCAGAATTATTAGAACAGCGAGGAGACCTACACATGATTAACAGCACACCACGATGCCCGTTTTATTTAGACGGACATGAGCATGTTTCATTTTATGGAGCCACTGAAACATTTTGCATCTTAAATTGAAATATTGCAGATCTTAAAGTATCAAATCAGTCGCAATCTTAATTTAGGTGCAAACTACCTACTACGAGATTTTTCAATACGCAATCTAGGAAAGGGTGGTTTTTCTTTGTCATTTGAAAACTACTCAAACTTGTTATAGGAACTGCGATCACTGTACGAATCTTGCGCTTAATATCACCATTAAAGTATTTCCTACAAGTAGAAAGAGGGCTCTCCCACGTTATAGGAAAAATATCTCCCACGTTAACGAGCCGGACTTTTAGATTTGTCGTTTGGGATACCAAACGATCGACAATTGCTTAAAGTTAGTGATAGTGAAAAGGCCTAGACGCCTTTCCGTAGCCCACGATACGCTTTGGGACGTAGAATTTATGAAGAGGTGTTCCAATAACGACCGATGAAATTAAACCTTTTTTTTAATTAATCTTTCGTTAAAATCTAATTTTTGAATAATAAATGTGGATTTCTATTTTCTTATGATTAGTGTCTCTGTTATGATAAAGGAATGTATTATAATCAAATTTATAGAACGGTGAGCATTGATTTATACGTCATTTCACATTATTAATTTGAAAGATAATCTGAGGAGTGGGTTCAATTGTAGATACAAGATTTAATTTTGTAACATAATTTTACTAAGTAATGTTAATAATTAATTTATAAATAAAAGAAGAACAAGAACAAGAAACAACAATAATGTTGATCAAGATGCAACTATGATTGAACAAAGAAGAATCTATTAATGTTGTATTAAAAAATACGAATACATTCATTAACAAGTGAGATAAATATTTTTTGTTTAATATAAATAAAATAAATATCTATTATAAGCATGCCATTTATTATTGATGTACTTATTTGAACAAATAGTATTTTTATTAAAGTGGGGAAGGGCCCCTAGCTATTACGAACATGAAACAAACCATTAAAACAAAAGCCTATAACAAATATAAAACAACAAGTTATGCAAGAGGTAACCAAAGTTAGGATTTAGAAAAATCTTTACATCTTTCTTCGCTTACTAAAATAGGATGAACAAACCTTAGCTAATTTCACATATTTCTTTATTCTTTGTATTAATTTTTAACTAGATTTGTCTTCATTGCATAGTGAACAAGGTAAAGGGGATGTTGAAAAATCATTAACGGTCATAGAAAAAGAAGATAGAGGAGAGGCACAACGAGAAAGAACAACATTCAAAAAATAAGTTTATTCGAAGAAATAATAGAATAATCCTTAAACCAAATATGAACCTTAGAAACACACTTTTTTTCATCTGCAATTGTCCAGTGAATAGCATCAAGAGAAACATTATAAGAAATCGTCTAGTTCCAACATTAATGATATTAATATTTTTGGAAATTGCTAGAGAAACAATAGAGGAATTCTAAATATCAATAATAATTAAAGCGTGAAAGTGAGATTCGGGGGTAGACAATATAGGAGAGGAGAGCTCAAGCCTCAAACTTAGAAATATCATTTGGGAATATTGTAACATGTAAGTAAGAGAATATGTTAACCCAAAAGAAGAGGACTTGTAATGGCATAGGGGGGCACAAGATGTCTTGTAAGAAAGCAATGTCTACATTAGAAAGGAATGCCCTCATAATCAATTAGCTAGGTTCAAGGAAGACCATTAGACTATAAAACAAGTATTATTTTCATAGTGAATACATACATTTTTTTATGTATACAATTATTAACATCTAATATGTGTGCATTGGAGTATTTAATATTAATAGTTCTCACTATCACCAATTTAAAATGTAATTATAAAAAATAACTTGTATTTTTTCATGAGAAGTGAACGATGGACACCAATTTCTATGGCCATTTAAAGATGAATATAAGTTTCATTTCATATTAAACAGTACATTGCTTTTATCACAAAAAAATAGTATTTTTATGTTCAACTATTGTTCCATTTGATTTCGATATAAAGATTAGAGATAACAACATTTACTATTACTAAAAGGTATTGATATACTTTTGGTTATATCTACGCTATATTTCGATGAAATTATTGTATTGCTAAAAAAAAATAGAGAAAAAGTAAAATACATCATACTAGGATAATTGTAAATGAATAAATTAAATTAATTCTTCCTTATAAAATTAATAAAGACATTCTTCTAAGTACGTAATGTACAAAGATAACATGTTGAAAATACCATGACACTGAGAGGTGGAGGGGTAATTACACAAACTTTTTTTTTTGTCACAAATAGTTACTAAGTATCTTTATCCAACTACTCATCAATGAACGATATTTTAATGAACACAC
>MU225233.1:488630-502330 GCA_018584345.1 Thuja plicata | reverse complement strand
ACTAAGTAATCAGTCATTACCTAATTGATCTATGTTATCCTACTAGCCTAATTAATTTATCTAATTAAGCTATAGTTTGATTAATTATTAAATGGAAACCAATGGCGTAATTATTAAATGGCAGAGCAGTGGCAGAGGGACTGTGGAGAAGAAGTTGCGCGAGAAGAGGGAGCATAGGGAGCTATGTGGGAGAGGAAGGGCGAAGGTGGAGGGAAGCATAGATTTTGCGGGAAGATGGGCTCGATATGAAGGTTCTGCATGGGGGAGGATTATTGGTGGAGGGTTTATATGGGTGGGGTACGGAGAGAAGGAGAAGGGTTTTGGTTGTGGGTTGTGGGGTGAGAAGTGCAGGTTGAGGAGGGAAGGAGGGAAGTATTTATTCATTATTTTAATTCATATTATCCTCTTTTGCTCCACTTGTTATTTAAACAATTAATTCTATTCTATTTAAGCACATGGCTCCATAACGTTAACCCCTAACCTAACCAATCCCAGCCACCTAACTCTGAGATCTAACTCAACCCAACCCCATCACACATGCTAACCCTTCTTCATTAGCTAATTAACCCATCTCTTCATTCTCTCTCCTTCCATCACCATCTCAGTAATGACCCCTCTTAACCTCTATCCCTCATCCTAATCACTCCCTAAGTGATGTGAGACCCCTCGATCTTGGACCATGATGACAAGGTTCATAACATTGTAATTTAGAGTTTCCTGGAACCATGTTAGGAAATGGTTTAGTGCATTAAAAATGCAATGTTTTAGTGGGTTAAAATGGCATTATAATGTATTTAAAAATACATTCCCATTGTAATAGGAATATTGGAATCTCCATAATGAGACAACATAGGTAACATAAGGCATGAAAGGTGGATAGTTATAACTATCCAAGATGGTCTTTAATAACCATCATTATGTAACCATAAATGGAAAGCTCTTTCAAAAGAGAGAATGTAACTGATTAGAGAGGTCGATAGTTGAGAGAAAAAGGAGAGCATAGAGTAAGAGTAAAAAGTGGGAGAAGATTAAGGGCTCTCTGGCGGCAGCAGCCAAAGAGCCATGCAAAGTGTAATTTGAAGTGTATGTTTTTGAAGTTTAATAGGTTGTCATTCCTTAAAATGAGTCGCCTTTTCTCTTCTTGGTCGGTGATCCAAGAGAAAAAGATCCTCGATGAAGGGTTGAGTTAAACATTACAGATTCACCAAAGAATGGTGAGTTGATTTAATGGAGAATCAAAGAGAGAAATGTGTAGATTCAAAAGAATCTTCATTGCAGATTCCCAAAAACGGAAGGAGTCAATGTAGAGAATGCCGAGTTGAAAGAGGGTAAATATTTTCTCCACATCAAGTGGTATCAGAGCCAGAAAATGGTCTAGCATTTTGGTGGGTAGAGTTATAATGGGTTGTGAGTTGATCTATCAAAGCTGCAGGAGAACAAAGTGGTTCGTGTGTGAAGATCTCAGAAGGAGGTCTTGATATTGTCTCCATCAAGATAAAGCTGGGTAGAAGGTGCAACAAAAGAAACCACTATGGAAAGAATGGGAAGCATCTTCCAGAATCTTGGGTGTGTAAGATGGCAATATGGTGAAGTAGCAGCGTGAAGAGTGGTGGACAGCAACAAAACTTCTTGAATAAAGAGTCGTCTGCAAGCATCAGAGGACGTAGCAAAAGTATAGAAGACAAAGACCACGAAGCTAAATTTTTGTTTACCCAAGCATTTCCTTAGGACAAGGAAATCTCTTAAGTCCAAGAGTTGGATGGAAGACCCCTCGACCTTGGACCATGATTATAAGGTTCATAATGTTGTAATTTAGAGTTTCCTGGAACCATGTTAGGAAATGGTTTAGTGCATTAAAAATGCAATGTTTTAGTGGGTTAAAATGGCATTATAATGTATTTAAAAATACATTCCCAGTGTAATAGGAATATTGGAATCTCCATAATGAGACAACATAGGTAATATAAGGCATGAAAGGTTGATAGTTATAAGTATCCAAGATGGTCTTTAATAACCATCATTATGTAACCGTAAATGGAAATCTCTTTAAAAAGAGAGAATGTAACCGATTAGAGAGGTCGATAGTTGAGAGAAAAAGGAGAGCATAGAGTAAGAGTAAAAAATGGGAGAAGATTAAGGGCTCTCTGGCGGCAGCAGCCAGAGAGCCATGCAAAGTATAATTTGCAGTGTATGTTTTTGAAGTTTAATAGGTTGTCATTCCTTAAAATGGTTTCTGAAAATGTCTTTTGAGTTCTCTCTCTCTATCAAAAATGTTAGTTCCTTATGAAATTAGAGTTCGCAAAGTTAGTTATTGTATCTCTTTCTTGTTTTCAAAGTTTGAGATGAAAGAATATGGTAATGGAACAAATCGGTTCTGTAGTATTAAGAATGACATTAAAGAATCCATGTTTCTTTATGTAACGGGTGTTTAAGTTGGTTAGAAACAACATTTAATGGTCTATTTTTCTAATTTATTTGGTGGATATAACATTCCCCGTATTCAAAATTGATTTGTGGTTTAAAATTGACCTGTGGATTCATACCATTAAGTTTGGCAATGGTTTGGCAAAAATCGTTATATAACCATGTGTGTGGACGCCATGTATGCGGCATCAAGAAAGGTGGTGTAGCTACATGGAGCCAAGTGCTAATTTTTCTGCAGGTGACAATTTCTAAATTTTGATTGTTATCAATCTTTGATAATAGTAATGGGTGGTATTGATCTTGTTTATACATGCATGAGTTGATAGTCATATGTCAAAAGAGACCTGAGAGTGAGAGATGTAATCCGCGGAAGGAATGGTGTATCGAGCTCGGCCTTTGGAGGAAGAAAGGTGGCAGTGTATATATATATATATATATTTATCATATGTGCTTCGAGCTCCATACTTGGAATTAGAACCAAAGGTGGAAGATTTAGGTTTGTTGATTATTGTCGGCCTGCGATAATGGAGAAAGGTGGCAAATTTCTCAATCGATACCCTCTACATCAGATGAGTCCCCTTTTCTCTTCTTGGTTGGTGATCCAAGAGAAAAAGGTCCTTGAAGAAGGGTTGAGTTAAACATTACAGATTCACCGAAGAATGGTGAGTTGATTTAATGGAGAATCAAAGAGAGAAATGTGCAGATTTGAAAGAATCTTCATTGTAGATTCCTGAAAATGGAAGGAGTCAATGTAGAGAATGCCAAGTTGAAAGAGGGTGAATATTTTCTCCGCATCACTAAGCTTGTCGCATTCCTAATCCTTGGATTAGGAATTCAACCCATTTCCCAAAGTCAAACTTCTCAAGCTCTCTCTTACACCATCACCCATTCCTCATTAATGCCATCATAAATGCCTCATTAACGTTCTTGCACTCTCCCATTATTGCTCTTAAAACCCTCATTACTCACCCTATCCCTAAGAGTCTTCTCTTACCCCTTTGCACATGGACCAAAATGGTCACATTTATCATCCCCTCACATCCTCTCTCCTTGTGACACTTGTCACAATGAGAAGCACTTAAAGAAGGACAATCATTGTGCACTCTTCTAGGTGCATCTGCGCCCGTCTTCAAGTTTGCATCCTGAATGGTCACTCATTTTGACTTCATTTTCCTATAAGTAGAACCTCTTCCCTTCACAAAAGATATCCAGTTTCCATGCAGAGTTATAATAAAATTTTGGAGAACATAGTCTTGAATCTTGGAGCATGCATCATTGAGCACACATCCACATCAATGGACAAATTCAAAGATCAAAAGGAGCATATTTCATTTTAAGAAGGTTTGCACTAGGTTTTTTTATTTTTTTAATATTTTTTTCAGTCCAATCAGGTATGTAGTCTTGGTTACTTAGTTATTGAGTGCTTTGATTTATCATCATGTTCCTTTTTATAACTTATTTCCATATCTCACATTATGGCACGCCCGATGGCACCCACTTCATGGGTCCTTACTAATCTTTTAACATGTTTTCTCTAGTTTTTTTTTATTTTTTGATCTTGCAGGTTCAAAGACGCATCTTGGCTCAAAATAGACTCTGTCATCACCTTTGAAATGTCATTTCTAAGCAAAATGGCTATAAACTTGCCCATACCCTCCTATAGTTGAATCTGTGGAAAAAAATGTTTGCAAATAGGTCATTCAGCCTACATGCAACCCAAGGCACACAAACCATAGCTCTTCTAGGACTCATATATGATGTTGTGGAGACCCCCATGTGTCTATTGTATGTATCCTTTGCAACACCAGTGACAAGGCCTTGCGTTCCTAGTGATGTATCACTAGTCTTGCTTCTCCCTAACTCCCTCTAGGGTCTCCTAGGTCACTCTATTGACCTACAAGGGTTCTTCCACTAACCCTATGCTCCTAAGGATTCTTATCACAAGATCCTAATCCTTTCAACTAGTGAACACCAACATGTAAAACAAAACAATCCATGCTTCTTCCTAGACCCCAAATAGTCTTTCTTGCTTCTTTTTCCCAAAATGCTCCAACTGACCCAAATTGATCAGCAACCACTCCACAGAGAGAAATAGGGTTTCCAAGATGTTACTAGGATCATTTCCACTACCTGTAATCAGAGTTGTCATTGGAACCCTAATCGAGTTCCAAAAAACACAATAATTGCTTCCCAAATAGGGCTACTAGCAATTAGGCCTTTTTAGGCACTATTTCAGCAATAACTCACAAAAAGCCTTAAAAAGTATGGAAACAAGTGTAGGATCTAGATCCCCTTTATAAACACACTAGAGATTTTCTAGGTCTAGGGTTCACAAGCTATCCATAGAGCTCTGCGTATAATCAAGGCTAAAATTTAGGGTTTCATGGCTTCCAAAGCAAGTTTGAAAGAAACCTTGTTATTGTTATAAAAAATCATTCAACAACCCTTCCCATTAAAATTAGGACTTCACAACACATATCCCTACTCCTCTCCAATATTTGATTGAAGCTATGAATGCTTTCAATCCACCAAAATAGCTCTACAATTACTGGTGATCCCTAACCATGCATCACTGGCTTGCCTAGGGAATCACCTTAAAAATGGCTGCCATTCTTTCCTGGGCCCCTCCTTCACTGTACAAAATTTACATGGAGTCACCTTCCATAATTCAAGATCCTGTGGAATTGCAATGGTGGAGAATGGATCTATGACCCCATTTTCCCACAATGCTTAATTCAGGACAACAACAGTGCAAAAAACAAACGATTTTATAAAAGCAAATAATACTATTGAATCTAATAAACCACCACCACAAGAAATCTTATAACAATATACATTACTCAAAAAAATGGTTACAGAAGTTGATTCAATCCATTAAACTATAAGACCTTCACAAAACACACAAACTGTAACTGTTATTCCAATGCACAGTCCATACACCCTATGACTTCAACTTGCCAACCTTGCAAAAAGCTCGAGGATGGTATTATGTAGTTGACCAAGGCACTCAAAAACCAATTTCACATAGTTAAGGAACTAATTCCTTTGAAGTTACATTCTTTTCATAAATGTTGTCAATGTTGTCAATGACAACATTGACAACTTTTGCAACTTTTTGGATATCCTATCAAAACTTGGTCAAAAGTTGTCTTAACATCTCCAAACAAAAAATTAAGTAGTATATACATGGAATAGGAATTCTAATCCTTTTCTTGGCCAAATTTGGCACTAAACTCATAAAACACCCTATTAGACCTAGATTGGACTCAAAGGTCACTAAGGACCTATCAAGACATCCTCTCTCTTAGCACACTACACACTAGGACTCTTAGTCCCTTTAGTCATGTAGTGGTCTAGCTAGAACCACTAAAAGCAAAAAACATAAAGAAGCCATAGGTTAAAATGTATCTTCTAGCCTATCTAGGTGCTCCTACACCATACTCTCCCAAAAAGGAAACGCTATGTCACTCCTGTGGATAGTAGATCCTCTGAAATGCCCACCTTCTTCAACACTACCTGTGCAATCCATGAGGCCTCTGACTCTATATCTATCCTTCTACTGAATTATGTGTTCCATGTAAACTTTATGCCTTGTATTCTTCTTAACCCTAGAGTCCAACACTTTGTCAGCTACCATCTGTGGTTTAGGAGGCAATATAGTAGCCTCAACATCCTCACTGATTCCTTGAATAGGATGATTGATCTCCTCCATTTTCCCCCTGAGATTGATTATGTCTTGAATATTGAATACTTGAGATATCCTAAAATCGGAGGGCAAGTCCACTTTTTAGACATTAGCCCCATATTTGGCCAAAATTTTGCAAGGTCCAACACTTTTCATCTGAAGCTTGGTAGGGAAAACCTTCTGTAGCCTTGATTTCTTCAAGTGAACCATTACATAGTCACCCACATCAAACTGAACTTCTCTCCTCTTTTCATCAACCTTGAGCTTCAAATTTTGTTGATTGTCTTGTATTTTCTTCTTTACTTGTTCTTGAATCTCCTTAATAGTTGTAAGGTATAAAATTTTGGCACAAGAAGGATTTCCTAACTAAAATTTATCCCATATAGTAAAGCGAGATCCTAAGGCCAAATTTATGTTTTCTTACACTTAATTATTATGATAAAATAGCTTAAGGAACACAAGAAATAAATGGACAAGATACCTACCTCATAACATAGCAGATCTGGAAAAACTCATTTTCTGGGGTCTGTATTGAGTTTCTGGAAAATCTGACAGTTGATAGAGTGTAATGTGTGTGTGTATTGATCTCTTGAAGAGAGCTTGTAAACACGCAATATCAAGATCTAATCTTCTAGATTAACAATCCTAACATAACATGAAAATGAGAAAGAAATGCATAGATTTGAATATGACAAAGAAAGCATACCAAGCCCCCAAGGCTAAAGTATTCTTATCAACTCACAATCCCTAATTGCTACCCCATGGTAATGTCCTTTGAATGCTTGAATGTTGAAAATAATAGATCTAAAGAGAGAGCCTTCTTTCTTCAATGAAGATCCACCATAGATTATCCTACAAAATTCTTGATAGAAGATGATGATATGTCCACCTAGCTTGTCCTTCTATATCATCCTCTTGCTTTTTTGCATCATTTCATCATGTCATCTCCCGATTCCATCTCATGATCAAATGAAGACATAAGAGAGTTTTTATATAGAGATTTCAACATACGCCTCCTGGGGAAATGCAAGGGATCCAAATTCAAATTTCACCTTGAATCATGATCCAATCACATTTTCCAACTAAGGAGAAAACATATTAATTCAAATATCGGAGAAAACACTTCCGCTTCCGAACCTGGGGACCTATTTTAAGTTCTGGACCCCGATAAGCTCCAGATTTGATAGCAGGGACCACCACCTAGAAAAGGTCTATGTCAACCTCAACCTAAACCTAGGTCAGGGTTGACCTCGACCTTGACCTAGGTCAGGTTCGACCTTAACCCTGACCTGAGATTTCAGGCAAGTCTCCAAGAAGTTGCAGAAAGGTTTCCAGATCAGCCGGGGACCTAGAAAGGTAAGGGAATGTGCAAGAGTGTTTAAGAAGGCCTAGAGGCCTAGAGAGAGTAGGATAAGGCCCAGGAGGACCAGTACATAGATCCTACCTAGAGAGAAGAGCCATTGAGAGAGAAATCTAGGAGAATCCATAAGATCCTAACCCTAACTTCATCTAAACATGTATAATCAAGCACATATGCAAATCTAATATGCCAATCATACTAAATGAGGGTGCTAAGTCTATCAAAATGGAAGTTCTTCCATTTTAAGATGATACATTTAGCCCCCACTTTAGCTTAGATATGATACTACGTGAATATGCAAGCTAAAGTAAGAGAACATCATAGAGTATAAAAAGGATATAGCTAAGTCCTCAATGCGAAGATCCTACAAGGAACCATTAGTATCCACAACCTGCAGCACACAAGGTTAATCTAGAAAACACCTAAGTCTTACTATGATGATCTTAAGAAGTATATAGAGCCCCTTATGCCCCCCCTGATTTGGCTTACTAGTTTATGGAAGGTGAAACAGGGTGATAAGGTAGTTTCTATATACTGAATATGCAATTTGTTGAAAAAGTCCTTTCCTAAACTAGTTAGAAGGTTCCTAAATCTTCCTAAACTAATTTAAGAGGTTAGGTATCTAAATCACAATTCCAATGCCTCTAATCGCACTAAAAATGGAGCTACCAAACTCAAGTTATGATGAAAAGAGTAGATGCTTATCTAAATGCATATAAAGGGAAATTTCAAATTTAACCAAGATATTCTCACATGAAACCCTAGAAAAAACACTAATTTACTGACTATAAATAGGAGAAGGAGACACTTACCACCTCATTCTTACCATTTGCAGAGTTTGGAGAAGGAGATAGGATGCCGAAGAGAGAAGAATTTTGAGCGAGCCGCATGGAGGTCCTGAGAGAATGCCTAGCCAGCCGACAGCCATTGCCTGAGGTATGTCTCTATTTCTAGTACCTGTGATTGAAATTTTGATGTTTTTATAGGGAAGGTTGACCCTGACCCAATAAGGTTGACCCTAACCCAGTAAGGTTGACCCTGACCCATAAAGGTCGACCCTGACTGGGGAGGTTCTATCCTTTTTGGGGCCAGGTTGACCCTGACCAATAAATGTCGACCCTGACCCATAAAGGTCAACCCTGACCCAAAAAGGTCAACCTTGACCCAAAAAGGTTGACCTTGACTAGGTCAGGTGGGTTCAGTAGATGTTTGATGTAGAAGTACTGATGTGATTCATATTTGTGCTTGCAGGATCCATTCTGTCTGCGAGAGCATCCCTTTGGAGGGTTACTCTTATCTGTCAGAAAGAGTGTTGCCGAGCTCCAGCAGGATGGAATATAGTTATTGAGAGACATAGGATTATACTGGGTAGCAGTCCTACCATAGCTGAGGTTCCATCGGCCTAAGATATTGGCCTTGGTAGAGAGATGGGATGAGGATACATGTTCTTTCCATCTTCCAATAGGAGAGATCACAGTCACACTGGAGGATGTGTATAGGATCCTACGGCTTCCAGTTCGAGGTGAGCCTGTCAGACTGAGAGGACCACAAGATTCATCCAAGGTTTTTGTAGATATGGAGTATTCTTTGGGACAGGTGGCACAGATGAGGACCCGATCAGATCAGATATCATTGGCATTCATACTAGCAAGTCTGACACCCTTAGTACGGAGGGTGATGTTATGTATACTTGCTTTGGTTGTAGTGCCCAATACAAAGGGTACAGTATTTTTACCACCATTCACCCATCTTGTACATAGGATGGAGAGTTACAGGGTCACTGTCGCATGGGGCCACAGTATGTTGGCCCATCTTTATCATGATCTGAGTCAGTTGGTGAGGTACCAGCGGGAGAGTCTGACGGTATGCACCCTGCTACAGGTTTGGATGTTTGAGCATTTTACATGTACATGAACACAGGGTACTCCTATGATGGTAGATGTGAGCACACCTAGAGCCTTTGCGTATCCACTGGTAGATGTTTGACAGCACGGAGATATCCTCTTTTGGAGGGTATGCTTTGACCATATCCCAGGTACAGATGTGATGTGGAGACCTTACTGTGAGATGGTAGAGTGGCCGGATACTCGACATCAGTTGAGACACTCACAAAAACGTAAGCTGTTGGAGGGTCCAACTAATCATGTCATGATGCCGTATTATTATGATAGAGTGATGAGACAGTTTGGGTTGGTACAGGGGGTTCCTCATACAGTACCTCGATATGTATATCCTAAGAGATACTATCAGAGACCTGACGCAATACGTCGACCGATAGTAGCTGATATTGTGGATAGTGATAAAGACGAGATCAAGGATATAGAGGTAGCACCGGAGCTATCCTATGCCGGTGTTACTAGAGAGTATATCAGATACTAGAGTTTATAGGGGACCCATCCTATCTTTCCTGATGACTACCCCACAGGTAATCCAGGTCCTTCAGAGAGGAACCACCAAGGGGAAAACATAACAGTAGGAGAGGAGGAGGATCAGAGAGATGAGGAGGAGCCTCCCCTTGGGGGAGATCCTATGGAGGAGGAGAGAGTAGAGGAAGAAGCAACAGAGATGCCCCCAGGTCGTGATACAAACACCGCTGATCATCCAGTTTATGTTACACCCTTGAGATCACAGTGACCTCCCCGAGCACATACAGAGACACCACCACCGAGGCCTAGACAGAGTGAGCGAGGGGAGAGTAGTCATTCCATGCCCCCACCATCTATACATTTTAGTGACATTAGGCTAGAGATCCAGGTATGATATAGTTTTAGAATATATTTGAATAATGATTTTATCTTAGAAAAAAAGAGATTGAGTAAACTTGACATTTTTAATTTTGCAGGAAGTGTAGCAGAGTGGAGGAGCTTTGTATCCGAGGTTTTGAAGGATACATGTATATCCTACCACTTTCCAGCTAGTGAGAGAGAGTCCCATGAGGGACAGAGGAATCCCAGAAGACATGCAGATATCTTCCTGAGCGTGTGGCGAGAGTTGAGATTGTGCAAGGAAAGGGAAGAGAGATTGATGACTAACTTAGAGAGAGCCCAAAAGTAGATCTAGGAGATGAGCATATTGAGGAGTCACACACAGACTACCATTCCGCGATCCTCAGCCTCATATCATAGATCTGAGAGATCCCAGAGCCACTGACCTTCAGAGTATAGAGATAGAGATTGATAGATATGGCCCTTTGTGCCATATATGTATTGGACTTAAAAAGTTTATTTATGTAGAAAACTTTGTTTTGGAACAATTAGTTCTATGGTTGATTACTTTATTTTTATTTTCATCAATGCATAAAACTTAATAAAAGAAAAAGGAAAGGAAAATATGTATGAATGTATTCTAAATTACATAACTTATAAAATAATTATTCTATAAGGAACCCATACATACATAAAGAAATGATGATTAAGGGTAATAATGTTTGAGATGCATGATATTAATAGGTTCCCTAAGAGGAACACCATTCATATCAGCAATTTTATAAGCACCTGAAGTAAAATCCTCAATTACAACAAATGGTCCAAGCCAATTTGGACTAAATTTTCCTTTTTCACCAGGTAAAGTGTTTACATTCCTTTGATTCTCATATAAGACCAAATCACCGACCTTGAATGATCACTCAATTACTTTATGATTATACTATTTTTGGAGTGATTTATGATAAGCTTTAATGTGTTCCAAAGCATTTATTCGCTGTTCGTCTAACATTTCTAATTCTTGTAATCGTTGTTCCTGGAAAGTATCTTTGTCAATGATCCCATGAAATGAAACACGCAAAGATGGTATTTCTAATTCCAAGGCATGATAGCATCAGTCCCATAAACAAGATTATAAGATGAAGTGCCAGTGGCTATGCGAACACTAGTCCTATAACCCCACAAGGCATAAGTAAGTTGTGTATGCCAATATTTCACATGTTTTTTGACTGTTTTCTTTAATATTTGTTCAATAACCTTGTTTGATGCTTTATCTTGACCATTAGATTGAGGGTAGTAAGGAGTAGAAAATCTATGTTGTATATGATATTTCTGCATGAATTTTGTGACTTCTTTGTTCTTGAAAGATGTACCATTATCTGAAACTATCGTTGAAGGGATACCAAATCATGCTATAATATTGTTTAGGATGAAATCACAGATAACATCTGCAGTAGTAGAATGAAGAGGAATATCCTCTACCCATTTTTTAAAGTAGTCCATAGCTGTGAGAATGTACGTGTGTCCTTGAGAGGAAGCTGGTGAGATTTTTCCAATAAGGTCAAAACCCCAAATGCTAAAAGGCCACGGAGAAACTTGATTACGAAGCTCATGAGCAGGAGAATGAATTAAATTACCATGTTGTTGACACTAAGAAAACTTTTTGACAAATGTGAAAGAATCTTGTTCTATTGTTTGCCAGTAGTATCCCATTCTTAGAAGTTTGTTAACTAAAGATTTTCCACCAAAATGTCCTCCACAAGATCTAGAGTGAGCTTCTGTTAAAGCTATAGGTACTTCAATCTTGTTAAGACATCTTAACAATAAACCATTGTAAGAACGTTTATAAAGTGTTTCCCCTAAAATGATATACTAGGCTGCAAGTTTTCTAATACGATTATGTGTGTTCCTTGTTGCTGATTCTGGAAAAGTATTATCTTTCAAAAAATGAAAGATATGTGAATACCATTCATCTAAATGCAAACTACAAAAATCCTTGGTAACTTTATTAGAAATTTCAGGGAATTTAAGAGTATGTATAGTAAATTGAAAGTCTTCCTTGTTGTTCTTGAGGCAAACCAAAGAAGTTGTGCTTGCCATGGCATCCGCATGTCAATTATCTTTCCTAGGTAAATTTTGAATTGTGTAAGAAGAAAATTGTGAAAGAATATCCAGAGCCAAATCCTGATATTGCATCTTATCATTCTTGGTTTGATAACCTCCTTTGATTTTTTCCACCATCAATTATGAATCCTCATAAATTTCTAAGTTTTTAATATGAAGGGATAATGTTGTCCATAAACCAGCTATAAGAGCTTCATATTCCGCAACGTTGTTAGTACAAGGAAAAGTTAATTTATATGACATAGGGATTGGTTTATTCATAGGAGGAATCAAGATAATGCCCACCCCAACACCTTTCTTGCATCTAGAACCATCAAAATATAATTCCCAAATGTCATGTTGTTTGATTGCCAATATATTGTCATTGGGAAATTCTGCTGAGGTAACATGTGTATTAGAATAAGGGCAAGGTGCATCAACTAAATAATCATTTAATTCCTATCCTTTAATTGAATTTTGAAGGATGAAATTAAGATTTAATTCTGTAAGCAACATTACCCATTTAGCTAATCGACCAGAAAGATCAGTTTTTGAGAAAAGATGTTTTAAAGGATCAAATTTAACAATCACATTGACTTCAACATTGAGTAAGTAATGCCAGATTTTTTGACAAGCATAAAATAAAGCCAAGAATTGTCATTCTAGTTGAGTGTATTGTGTTTCATAATCCAACAAGGTTCAATTGATATATTATACTAGTCTTTCCTTTTCATCATTATCATGTTGGGCCAACAATGCAATTACAACATTAATTATTGCAGAAGTATATAGATAAAAGGGTTTATTAAATTGAGCGGGTTCTTGTAAGGAAACTCAAGTGTGGAAACATCGTCCTACACTAATCTCTATAGGAAAGTATTGTGCAAATTCTTTTAAAATCCTTACAATTTCAGATTCGTTAACTAATTTAACAATGATATTGCAGCCACATACCATGCATACAGAAAATAGAGAATGACACAATGATTTACCCTGGGGAAAACCTTTCGGTAAAAAACCCCAGCACTCCAAAACCTACACAATGTATTATCTTCAACACAACGGTTACAACACACTTGCAATGCAAGTTCTTTCAGGAGACAATCGACACACACATACAAATCCAGTAGCACCAGATTATACCAACAATACACTCTTTTTCTTATCCTTTTCTGTAACCCTAAAAATGCTTATAACATGTGCTTTCCTTTTTAAGGCAACTTCCAAAGATAGCCGCATTAGGGTTTTACCATTCTCTAAGAAAATGGGAACCCTAAATTTTTTTTTGGGGTGATGCCTCGAACCCCACGATTGTGGAAGAGTGTAAAGTACTCAACTTTATCAGTTGCCACATGTCTTGCATGTCTTCACCTATCATTGAAATCTCCTAGAAATAGCTCTTACGTGTCATAGGAATCTGTCATAA
>MU225233.1:461864-482178 GCA_018584345.1 Thuja plicata | reverse complement strand
ATAAGGATTAAATCCTAACCCATAAGTATAATCACCACCTTCATTATCCAGGGGTACTTGTATACCTTGTTCGTACTTACCACAACCTTTTCCATTGAATCCAGCTTTCTTGAGTAAATGATAACCAAAACTATACCTGTCGGCCATATCTAATTGAGTTAAAGGAGTGGCATATGTCACAATGTCATAACAATCTAGTTTTATTGTCTCAATTGTTTCATTATGAGAAGAAGCAACAAAGTTACTTTTTAACACCTCAGAAAGTGGATAGGGAATAAAAACTTATTTTTCAAACTCAGTTTGTTCTTTCATCAATTCCAAATCTGACACTTTGTATTCTCCTATGAAATTAGGATTAAAATCCAATGCTCCCCAATCATCTTCCGTCAAGGAGGAAGATGGGATCTCATCTTGTTTAACCTCAGGTGGTTTTTCAAGTTTTTTAGTTGATTGTATAGGCTAAGGAACCTTAGCATATTATGTGTTTAAACAAGGATTTGGTTCATCAGCCACATGTAATGTGTACATTAGGTTGTTGTATATGAACCTAACCTTGCGATGAAGAGTAGAAGGAACCACATGCATAGTATGTAACCAAGGTCTTCCTAATAGAAGGTTATAATTGAGTGGTCCTTGCATAACATGGATAGGAGTGTGAAGAAGCACAGGACCAAATTTAGTAGGTAATGTAATAATACCCAAAGTTTTCTTTGCAATATTATCAAATCCACGAATAGGAATATTGTCAGTTTGAATAGTTTTAAGATCGAATTTAATTTCCTTAAGCATATCCATGCTACAAAAATTAAGCCCAGATCCATTATCAATCAATGTTCTGCGAATGATAATCTGATTAATAGAAACAGCAACCATAAGAGCATCATATTGATTCTGCACCTCAATAGTAGGTAAATCTTTGTCACAAAATACAATAGAAGGTACAGAAGGCATAGTATGCATGCAATCAAAAAATGAATTAATGTTCTTTTGATTAGGAGGTGTGGTAGGGACAGTAGATAAGGCTTTTTGCAATGCCTCATGATATGTAGGGGAAATTTGAAGTAATTCCCATAAAGATATCTTAGCGGGAGTAGGGCGTAATTGTTCCACTAAGTCATATTCATTAAAGGAAGAAGGTAACCTAGGTTCTTGAAGAAGCACAGGTTGAGAAGGAAGTAAAGTTGCTGGCACGGAGGATTATTTTGTGTGCAATAAGCATGCAAAACAGAATCTATGTTATCAAAGAAATTCAAGGGATCTCTGGGTTTTCCCTTAATAGTTATTTGAGGACATCCTTTTGCTGTCATCAAAGGTTTGGGAAATAATATTTTAGATGTCTCGATGTTACAAATAGAGGAATATGAAGGTAACCATGCATACAGTCTACGGTAAAAATCAAGTGAAGAGGTTGTGGAGGAGGATGAAATAGGAATGGGATCCATGGGGATCTCATTCGAGCCATTTGCATTCTCACTTCCATGTACCTCATTAAGGGATCTATCCTTTTGTACAACAAAATCCTCATCAAAGTATTCAAAACAAAATTCATACATGTTGAAACACTACAAGCATGAAAAATGTAAATGTTTTTCTATTTTTAAAGTAATTTTGTAATTTTTATGAATTTTGACATATAAATGCAAAAGCATAAAAGAAAGTCTACTTCTATATGCATGTAAAATCTAATATGAAATTTAAATCTAACACCAATGAAAAAGAAAGAGTTGTTTATCGCAGGTTCACCAAAATGTAAGGTATAAAATTTTGGCACAAGAAGGATTCCCTAAATAAAATTTATGCCATATAGTAAAGTGAGATCCTAAGGCCAAATTTATGTTTTCTTACACTTCATTATTATGATAAAATAGCTTAAGGAACACATAAGAAATAAATGGACAAGATACCTACCTCATAACATAGCAGATCTAGAAAAACTCATTTTCTGAGGTTTGTATTGAGTTTCTGGAAAATCTGACAGTTGATACCGAACCAGAACATAGAGATGAACAAAACCCAAAAAAAAATTTCTGTTTTGATGTCATCTTATGAAAAAGGTCGATCTTGACCCATAAATGTCAACCTTGACCCAATAATGTTGACCCTGACCTACACAGATCTGAAAGTGACTTTGTTTGTGGATCTTGAAAGTTTTCCAAAAAGGGTATCCCGATCTGGTCTTTGATTTGATGTTCTGCACCTGTAGCTCCCGAAAATAGCACCTGCAAATATATAAAAGAGGGATTTTGGGGTGGCTATATAGGGTTTTTCCTTAGTAAAACCCCCATTTTGGTCATCTCCACCTCCACGAATAGCCAAATATAGAATGTAATGTGTGTGTGTATTGATCTCTTGAAGAGAGCTTGTAAACATGCAATATCAAGATTTAATCTTCTAGATTAAAAATCCTAACATAACATGAAAATGAGAAAGCAATGCATAGATTTGAATATGACAAAGAAAGCATACCAAGCCCCCAAGGCTAAAGTATTCTTATCAACTCACAATCCTTAATTGCTACCCCATGGTAATGTCCTTTGAATGTTTGAATGTTGAAAATGGTAGATCTAATAAGAGAGCCCTCTTGCTTCAATGAAGATCCACCATAGATTATCCTTCAAAATTCTTGATAGGAGATGATGATATGTCTACCTAGCTTGTCCTTCTATATCATCCTCTTGCTTGTTTGCATCATTTCATCATGTCATCTCCCGATTCCATCTCATGATCAAATGAAGGCAAAAGAGAGTGTTTATATAGAGATTTCAACATAGGCCTCCTAGGGCAATGAAAGGGATCCAAATTCAAATTTCACCTTGAATCATGATCCAATCACATTTTCCAACTAAGGAGAAAACATATTAATTCAAATATCAGAGAAAACACTTTCGCTTCTGAACCCAGGGACCTATTTTAAGTTCCGGACCTCGATAAGCTCCAAACTTGACAATGGGGACCACCACCTTGAAAAGGTCTATGTCGACCTCGACCTTGACCTAGGTTAGGGTCGACCTCGACCCTAACCTGAGATTTCAAGCAGGTCTCCAGGAAGTTGCAGAAAGGTTTCCAGATCAGTCGGGGACCTAGAAAGGTAAGGGAATGTGCCAGAGTGTTTAAGAAGGCCTCGAGGCTCAGAGAGAGTAGGATGAGGCCCAGGAGGACTAGTACATAGATCCTACCAAGAGAGAAGAGCCATGGAGAGAGAAATCTAGGAGAATCCATAAGATCCTAACCCTAACTTCATCTAAACATGTATAATCAAGCACAAATGCAAATCTAATATGCCAATCATACTAAATGAGGGTGCTAAGTCTATAAAAATGGAAGTACTTCCATTTTAAGATGATACAATAGTATGGGTGAATTCCTCAGCATTCCCACTTCTATACTCCATATCTCCAAGATCCCTGAGCTCACAAACACCCCTAGGGTGCATGCCATAAACTACCTCAAATGGGCTTCTTCGTGTCATTCTATTATTATTGTCATTGTAAGCATATTCTGCTTGGGGAATGACTACATAGAAATTTTTCCCATAGTCCTTAATTAGGCACCTCAATAGGTTACCAAACACCCTGTTTACCACCACAATTTGGCCATCAGTATGAGGGTAGTAAGCTGAACCAAAAGATAGATTGGTACCCAACCAAGTCCATAATGTCCTCCAAAAATGGCTCATAAACTTCACATCCCTGTCTGATACTATGCTCAATTCAAGACCATGAATCCTCAAAATCTCCTTAAAAAACAAATAGGCAATCTGACTAGGATCATTAGTAGTTTTACATTGAATGAAATGCCCCATTTTACTAAATCTATCAACAACTACATAAATTCTATCATAACCCTACTTGGTTTTGGGTAGTCCTACAATAAAATCCATACTCACACACTCCCATGGTTGGTTAGGGACTGGTAGAGGCTGATACAACCCTACATTACTCATTCTTCCTTTTGCCTTCATGCAAACAACACACTGCTCCACATATTTGGTGACATCTTTCACCAACTTTGGCCAGTGGTAGAACCTTTGGACAAGCTCCAAGGTCTTGTTCATACCAAAGTGACCACTTAGAGATCCATTTTGTTTCTCCTATATGTGATTCATCCTTATAGATCCTCTTGGCACACACAACTGGTTACCCCTAAATAAAATTCCATTCTGCAAGGTAAATTCTAAGAACTTGCTATGAAAATGGTTTTCAAATTCAACACATACGTTGTATGCTTCCCCAAAATCCTCATCTGCGTTGTAGAAGTCTCTGAAACTATCAATACCAATGCTATTTATTTGGACTTCTTGCACTATAATTAACCTCCTGCTTAGTGCATCTGCAAACTTATTTAGCTACCTCTTTTTATGCTTTATAGTGAAGGTGAATGCTTGCAAATACTCCATCCATTTCAAATTCCTATTGCTTAGCTTTTCTTGTGTATTAATGTAACTAAGGGCTTGGTTTTTAGTGAACACCACAAATTCCTTAGGCAAAAGATAATGCCTCCATTTTCTCAAGGATTGAACTAAAGCATATAGTTCCAAATCGTAAGAATAATATTTCTTCTTAGCCTCATTCAATTTCTCACTAAAGAAGGAAATTGGCCTACCTTCTTGACTCAATACACCCCCTACTACCATCCCACTTGCATCACATTCAATGGTGAATAATTTCTCAAAGTTTGGCAATTGTAGGACATGTTGAGTAGCTACTTCTAAGGTCCACCTAAACTTATTTTTGACCCCACCCTTAATAGTATCCAATAATGGAGCACATATCCCACTGGAGATCCTAATAAACTTTTTATAAAATTGTGCAAGGCCATGAAAAATTCTTACCTCAGTGGCTGTGGTAGGTGGAGGCCAATTTAGGATAGCAACAACCTTGTCTTGGTCCATCTTTAAAGACCCTTTTGTCACTAAAAATCCCAAATACACTAGTTCTTATTTGAAGAATTCACACTTTTTAAGGTTAACAGCCAATTTTTATTCATGTAACCTCTTCAATATTGCCTCTACATGTCTGATATGCTCCTCTCTTGTCTTTTTTAATATTAGTATATCATCAAGATATACCACCAAAATCTTCCTTGTGAAAACCTTGAGCAACTCATTCATGACTCTCATGAATGTTCTCGGAGCATTAGAGAGGCCAAATGGCATGACAAGACATTCATATAACCCATCAATGGTCTTGAATGTCATTTTCCATTCATCATCTTCTTTCACCCTGATTTGGTGATAACCACTCTTAAAGTCCGGCTTGGTAAAGTACATTTTCCCTCCAAGGAAATCCATAAGGTCCTCTATCATAGGTATAGGGAACCTATACCTTATTGTGATCCTATTTATAGCCCTTGAATCTATGCATAGTCTCCATTTTCCTCCCTTCTTGGATGCTAACACAACCGGGACTACACAAGGGTTGATACTGTTCTTGATCAAGAGTTTATCCAAGAGTTCTTTCACTTGTCTAGCTACCTCAAAGTTCTAATCATAAGTAAGCTTGTATGCTGCTTTTTTGGGTAGAGACGCCCTTGGCACAAAGTCTATTTTGTGACTTATTACCCTCTTAGGTGGTAGGCTTGTAGGAGTGCCATCACTCACAATATCTTTGTACTTCACAAGTAGTTCTTGTACCTCTGGTGGTATTGTATCCTTCACTAATTTGTCTTCCTCCTTGGGTCTTAGCATAATGGCATACCCTTCACTCTCATCATCTTTGATATCTTTCACAAACTGTTTCCCACCACACAATATCACATTAGGTGTCTTTGACTATGGTTCTTTATCTTCTAGTTAAGAATGAATTTTGAAAGTCTTCCCTCCTTTCCTAAAGGTGATGGAATTTTCCTTCCCATCATATACTGCTACATTATCAAATTTCCAAGGCCTCCCAAGTAGAAAATGGCAAGCATCCATTGGTAGGATGTCACAAAGTAGTCTATCCTTGTACCCTGCAATTGAAAACTCAACCCAAGTTTTCTCATTGACCAATACACTTTGGCCTTTGTTGAGACATGTCACTTTATAGGGATTCACATGGGGTATCTTGGATAGCTTTATTTTCACTAGTTCCTCCTCTGAGATGATATTATCGGTGGATCCAGAGTCCACAACCACTTTGCAAACCTTACCATGAATTTTTCATCTGATTCTAAACAAGGCCCTCCTATGTTTGGGCTAATCCTTGATTATTTGTCTTATGAATACTCTTCAGAACATCAATGTCTCTCCCATCTCTCTATCTAGATGATAAATCTCAAGTTCTTTGACACTTTAAGTTTCCTCATGTGCATATGCTACCCTCTTGTCATTGTTTCCTATAGAAGGTTTGTCACAACATCTATAGTCTGTATGGCCTAATTTACCATAATAATAACACTTCATGGTTGCAAAATAATAACCACTCCTACCTCCTATTCCTCTGTTAGGACCACCATGATTACCCTTGCCTTTGTTATAGTTTCCTCTTGAACTAATTTAGATTTGATGCTCTGTCAACTTGTTTTCTCCTTGTGACCTATTCATTACCTCTTCCTTGGTAACCTCATATTTGACACCTTTGGTCTCTCCCTTGGCCACCATTTTATTGTTGTTCTTGAAGCTAGAATCCCCTTCTTTTTCTTTTGTTCCACCCTTATAGCCAATTGATGACACTTCTAAATTGTAGTTGGTGTACATAGGCTAATCTCCTCTTGGATGTTCCACTTCAATCCACCCAAGTATCTAGCCTCTTGGATTGACTCCTCTTCTTGAAATTTAGACCTTAGACATAATCTCTAGAATTCCTCAGTATATGAGGCCACATCTAGGTCTTTCTGTTTCAAATTTTATCTCTTTCTATGGGGTTGGATTTCATAATCCTCTCAAGGATAATTCTCCTTCAACTTGGTCACCATGAAATTTCAATTTTCTATTGGTTTCTTTCCCATTCTTACCCTCTCATCCGGAAGGTATCTCCACCAAGTCAAAGCTGACTAGGCTCTGAGTCTTGACTTGGCCACTTTAATCTTTTGGGCTTCAGTTACACCCTCACACTCAAAATGATTCTCCATTGCATTAATCGAGTCCATGATTCTCTCAATATCCATATTTCCACCAAACAAAGGTATTCCTTCCAAAGCCTTTCCACTTAATGCTTTTATGGCTTTCAAGAAAGGTTCCTCATTACACAATGAGTCTAGGTCGAGGATGAAGTCTTCCTCTTCAACCTTCTACTTACCCCTACGACTGGTCTCAGCTTCAAAGTCTTTCCTCCTAGCAGCGTCTGCTAGGTCTTCCATCTTCAACCTCATTTCTTCCAAGGTACCTTCAAGGAGTATATTTCTCTCCTTTTTATCTTCCATGTCCTTGCCTAATTTTTCATTTGTCACCATCTTGGTAGAACCACTAGATTCCATTTCTGACATACGCAATCCCAAATCTTTAACTTGCTATGATACCAATCAGATGTATCACTAGTCTTGATTCTCCCTAAGTCCCTCTACGGTCTCCTAGGTCATGCTATTGACCTACAAGGGTTATTCCACTAACTCTATGCTCCTTAGGATTCTTATCACAGGATCCTAATCCTTTCAACTAGTGAACACCAACATGTAGAACAAAACACTTCATGCTTCTTCCTAGACCCCAAATGGGCTTTCTTGCTTCATTTTCCCAAAATGCTCCAACTGACCCAAATTCATCAGCAACCACTCCATGGAGAGAAATAGGGTTTCCAATATGTTACTAGGATCCTTTCCACTACCTAAAATCACATTTTTCATTCTAACCCTAATCGAGTTCCAAGAAACACAATAATTGCTTCCCAAATAGGGCTATAAGAAATTAGGCCTATTTAGGCACTATTTCTGTAATAACTCACAAAAAGTCTTAAAAAGTAAAGAAACAAGAGTAGGATCTAGATACCCTTTATTAATACACTAGAGATTTTCTAGGTCTAGGGTTCATAAACCGTCCATACATCTCTTCCTATAATCAAGACTAAAATTCAGGGTTTCATGGCTTCCAAAGCCAATCTGAAAGAAACCTTGTTCTTTTTATAATAAAAATCATTCAACATAACTTTCAATTAAAATTGGGACTTCATAACACATATCCCTACTCCTCTCCAAGCTTTTATTGAAGCTATGAGTGCTTTCAATCCACCAAACTAGCTCTGTAACTACTGGTGATCCCTAGCCATGCATCGTTGGCTCGCCAAGGGCATCACCTTAAAAATGGCTGCCATGCTTTCCTGGAACCCTCTTTCACTATACAAAATGTACATGGATTCACCTTCCATTATATATGAGCCCATGCAATTTCCGCAGTGGAGAATGGATCTATGACCCCATTTGCTCACAGTGCTCAATTTAGGATAGCAACAGTGCAGAAAACAAAAGATTTTAGAAAAGAAACTAAAACTATTGAATCTAACAAACTCGCACCAAAAAAATTCTTATAAAAATCTTCATTACTCAAAACAATTCTTATAGAATTTGATTCAATCCATTAAACTATAAGATCTTCACAAAACACACAAATTGTAACTATTATTCCAATACACAGTCTGTACACCCTATAACTTGAACTTGCCAAGATTACAAAAATCTTGAGGATGGTCTTATGTAGTTGAACAAGGCACGCAAAAGCTAGTTTCAAATAGTTAATGAACTAATTCCTTCAAAGTTGCATTCTTGTCATAAATGTTTTCAATGTTGTCAATGACAACATTGACAACTTTTGCAACTTTTTGGATGTGCTATCCAAACTTGGTCAAACATTGTCTAAACTTCTCCAAACCACTAATTAAGGTGTATATACATGGAATAGGACTTATAATCCTTTTCTTTGAAAAATTTGGCTCTAAACTCATAAAGCACTCTATTAGACCTAGATTGGACTCAAAGGTCACTAAGAACCTATCAAGACATCCTCTCACTTAGCACACTACACAATAGGACTCCTAGTACCTTTATTCGCCTAGTGGTCTAGCTAGAACCACTAAAACCCAAAAACATAAAGAAGCCCTAGGTTACAATGTATCTTCTAGCCTACCTAGGTGCTCCACCACCTAGTAACCTTGGCATGGTCTCTAGCGTTTCTATATCAAAATAAGTGCTCAAAAAACATGGTGGTATTCCTTGCCAGAATACCCTTCGCTCAGGTTTCAATAAAAATCCCCCCATTGAATCCACATCAAATCAATCCTATCTACCAAAAAACAATCCTATCCAAACAAGGAACAATCTTATTCCTATCCCACCATCAAATCCCCCATCCCACCAAAGATCGTATAACTCATCGTCCTAATCCTACACATCTAATCCCTCATCCATGATGCAAACTTGAATCCCCCTTCTTCTTATCTTTCTCTTTCCTATTGCTCTTCACTGTCTTTTTGAGACGTCGTCAGGGCTTCATTATTTTTCCCAATAATCACTCTGGGGAAACTTGGTTGCCTACGTTGAACACTTTGTGTCATCTGTTATTGTAAACTTCTTTGAAAGGGTGTTATTCTAACACTATGTCAAAAAGGGGCAAAATTTAGACACCTCAATCTGATTAACATATCTAATCACATTAAGTGCCTTCTAGGATATTATCAACTAAATAACTAGTCATTACCTAATTGATCTATGTTATCCCACTAGCCTAATTAATTCATTTAATTAAGCTATAGTCTAATTAATTATTAAATTGCAACCAATGGCCTAATAATTAATTACACCCCATTTTCCCATATTAGGTTGAATGAATGTATTTATTTAGTTAGTTCAATTCATATTATCCTCTTTTCCTCCACTTATTATTTAAATAATTAATTCTATTCTATTTAAGCACATGGCTCCATAATGTTAACCCCTAACCTAACCAATCCCAGCCACCTAATCTTGAGATCTAACTCAACCCAACCCCTTAACACATGCTAACCCTTCTTCATTAGCTAATTAACCTCATCAGCTAATTAACCCATCTCCTCATTCTCTCTCCTCCAATCACCATCTCTCTAATGACGCCTCTTAACCTCTATCCCACATCCTAATCACTCCCTATGCTTGTCGCATTCCTAATTCTTGGATTAGGAATTCAACCCATTTCCCAAAGTCAAACTTCTAAACCTCTCTCTTACACCATCACCCATGCCTCATTAATACCATCATAAATGCCTCATTAATGTTCTACACTCTCCCATTAATGCTCTTACAATTCTCATTACTCACCCTATCCCTAAGATTCTTCTCTTGTCCCTTTGGACATGGACCAAAATGGTCAAATTTCTCATCCCCTCACATCCTCTCTCCTTGTGACTCTTGTCACAATGATAAGAAATTAAAGAAGGACAATCCTTATGCTCTCTTCTAGGTACATCTGAGCCCCTCTTTAGGTTTTCATCTTGACTGGTAACTCATTTTGACTCCATTTTCCTATAAGTAGAACCTCTTCCCTTCACAAAAGATATTTGCTTTCCATGCAGAGTTATAATAAAATTTTGTAGAACATAGTCTTGAATCTTGGAGAATACATCATTGAGCACACATCCACATCAATGGACAAATTCAAAGATCAATAGGAGCATAATTCATTTTAAGAAGGTTTGCACTCAGTTTTTTTATTTTTTTTATGTTCTTTTTAGTCCAATCAGGTATGTAGTCTTGGTTACTTAGTTATTGAGTGCTTTGATTTATCATCATGTTCCTTTTTATAACTTATTTCTATAGCTCACATTATAGCACACCCAGTGGCACCCACTTCATGGGTCCTTACTAATCTTTTAACATGTTTTCTCTAGTTTTTTGTATTTTTTGATCTTGCAAGTTCAAAGACGCGTCTTGTCTCAAAATGGACTTTGTCATCACCTTTGGAATGTCGTTTCTAGTCAAAAAAACTATAAACTTTCCCATACCCACCTATAGTTGAATCTATGGAAAAAATTGTTTGCAAATAGGTCATTCAACCTACATGAAAATGAAGGCACACAAACCATATCTCTTCTGAGAATCATATGTGATGTTGTGGCAACCCCCATGTGTCTTTTGTATCTGTCCTCTGCAACACCGGTGACAAGGCCTTGCGTTCCTAGTGATGTATCACTAGTCTTGCTTCTCCCTAACTCCCTCTATGGTCTCCTAGGTCACTCTATTGACCTACAAGGGTTCTTTCACTAACCCTATGCTCCTGAGGATTCTTATCACAAGATCCTAATCCTTTCAACTAGTGAACACCAACATATAGAACAAAACACTCCATGCTTCTTCCTAGACCCCAAATGGTCTTTCTTGCTTCTTTTTCCCAAAATGCTCCAACTAACCCAAATTGATTGTCAACCACTCCACAGAGAGAAATAGGGTTTCCAAGATGTTACTAGGATCATTTCCACTACCTACAATCAGATTTTTCATTGGAACCCTAATCAAGTTCCAAGAAACACAATAATTGCTTCCCAAATAGGGCTACAAGCAATTAGGCCTTTTTAGGCACTATTTCTGCCATAAATCACAAAAAGTCTTAAAAAGTATGGAAACAAGTGTAGGATATAGAAACCCTTTATCAAAACACTAGATATTTTCTAGGTCTAGGGTTCACAAGTTGTTTGTACAGCTCTGCCTATAATCAAGGCTAAAATTCAGGGTTTCATGGCTTCCAAAGCCAGTCTGAAAGAAACCTTTTTATTGTTATCAAAAGTCATTCAAAAACCCTTCCCATTCAAATTGGGACTTCAAAAAACATATCCCTACTCCTCTCCAAGATTTTATTGAAGCTATGAATTCTTTCAATCCACCAAACTAGCTCTACAACTACTGGTTATCTCTAACGATGCATCACTGGCTCACCTAGGGAATTGCCTTAAACATGGTTGCCATGCTTGCCTAGGCCCCTCCTTCACTGTACACAATGTACATGGAGTCACCTTCCATAATCCAAGAACCCATGTAATTTCCATGGTGGAGAATGGATCTATGACCCCATTTTCCCACAATGCTAAATTCAGGACAGCAATAGTGCAAAAAACAAAAGATTTTACAAAAGAAACTAAAACTATTGAATCTAATAAAGTGCCACCACAAGAAGTCTTATAAAAATCTAAATTACTCAAAAAATTCTTACAAAAGTTGATTCAATCCATTAAACTATTAGATCTTCACAAAACACACAAATTGTAACTATTATTCCAATGCACAGTCCGTACACCCTATGACTTCAACTTGCAAACATTGAAAAAAGCTCAAGGATGGTCTTATGTAGTTGACCAAGGCACTAAAAAACCGGTTTCAAATAGTTAAGGAAATAATTCCTTCAAAGTTGCATTCTTATCATAAATGTTGTCAATGTTGTCAATGACAACATTGATAACTTTTGCAACTTTTTGGATATGCTATCCAAACTTGGTCAAAATTTGTCTAAACTTCTTGAAACCAAATATTAAGGATTATATACATGGAATAGGACTTATAATACTTTTATTTTCCAAATTTGGCACTAAACTCATAAAACACCCTATTAGACCTAGATTGCACTCAACGGTCACTAAGGACCTATCAAGACATCCTCTCTCTTAGCACACTACATACTAGGACTCTTAGTCCCTTTATTCACCTAGTGGTCTGGATAGAACCACTACAAGCCTAAAACATAAAGAAGCCATAGGTTAAAATGTATCTTCTAGCCTACCTAGGTGCTCCTAAACCATACTCTCCCAAAAAGGAAACACTTTTTCACTCCTGTGGATATTAGATCCTCTGAAATACCCACCTTTTTCAAGTCTGCCTCTGTAATCCATGAGGCCTCTAACTCTGGTCTATCCTTCCACTGAATTAGGTGTTCCATTTAAACTTTATGCCTTGTAGTTTTCTTAACCCTGGAGTCCAACACTTTGTCAGCTTCCATCTGTGGTTTAGGAGGCAATACAGTAGCCTCAACATCCTCATTGATTCCTTGACTAGGATTATTGATATCCTCCATCATTCCCCTGAGCTGGATTATGTCTTGAACATTGAATACTGTAGATATCCTCAACTCTAAGGGCAAGTCCACTTTATAGGCACTAGACCCATATTTGGAAAAGATTTTGCAAGGTCCAACCCTTTTCATCTGAAGCTTGGTAGGGACACCCTTCTATAGCCTTGATTTGTTCAAGTGAACCATTACATAGTCACGCACATCAAACTGAACTTCTCTCCTCTTTTCATCCACCTTGAGCTTTAAATTTTTTTGATTGTCTTGGATTTGTTTCTTGACTTGTTCTTGATTCTCTTTAATATTATGGGTGAAGTCCTCAGCATGCCCACTTCTATACTTCATACCTCCAAGATCATTGAGCTCACAAACACCCCTAGGGTGCATGCCATAAACTACCTCAAATGGGCTTCTTCATGTCATTCTATTCTTACTATCATTGTAAGAATATTCATCTTTGGGAATGATTAATTCCCAAGTCTTCCCATAATCCTTAGTTAGGCACCTCAATAGGTTACCAAACACCCTGTTTACTGCCACAGTTTGGCCATTAGTCTGAGGGTAGTAAGCTGAACCAATAGATAGATTGGTACCCAACCTAGTCCATAATGTCCTTAAAAAATGGCTCATAAAATTCACATCCCTATCTGATACTATGCTCAATTGAAGACCATGAATCCTCAAAATCTCCTTGAAAAAGAAATAGGCAATGTGGCAAGGATCATTAGTAGTTTTACATGGAATGAAATGCCCCATTTTACTAAATCTATCAACAACTACATAAATGCTATCATAACCCTGCTTGGTTAGGGATTGGTAGAGGCTTATACAACCCTGTATTACTCATTCCTCCTTTTTCCTTCATGCAAACAACACATTGCTCCACATATTTGGTGACATCTTTCACAACCTTTGGCCAGTAGTGAACCTTTGGACAAGCTCCAAGATCTTGTTCATACCAAAGTGACCACTTAGAGATCCATTATGTTTCTTCTGTATGAGATATATCCTCATAGAGCCTCTTGGAACACACAATGGGTTACCCCTAAATAAAATTCCATTCTGTAAGGTAAACTCTGAGAACTTGCTATGAAAATGGTATTCAAATTCAACACATACCTTGTATGCTTCCCCAAAATCCTCATCTTCCTTGTACAAGTCTCTGAAACTATCAATGCCAATGCTATTTAGTTGGACATCTTGGACTATAAGTAACCTCCTGGTTAGTGCATATGTAACCTTACTGAGCTACCCCTTTTTATTCTTTATAGTGAAGGTGAATGCTTGCAAGTACTCCATCCACTTCAAATGCCTATTGGTTAGTTTTTCTTGTGTATTAATGTAACTAAGGGATTGGTTGTTAGTGAACACCACAAATTCCTTAGGAAAAAGATAATGCCTCCATTTTCTCAAGGATTGAACTAAAGCATATAGTTCCAAATTGTAAGAAGAATATTTCTTCTTAGCCTCACTCAATTTCTCACTAAAGAAGGCAATTGGCCTACCTTCTTGACTCAATACACCCCCTACTACCATCCCCCTTGCATGACATTCTATGGTGAATAATTTCTCAAAGCTTGGAAATTCTAGGACATGTTGAGTCGCTACTTGCTTCTTCAACAACTAAAAGGATTTTTCTTCTTCTAAGGTCCACCTAAACTTAGTTTTTAACCCACCATTAATAGTATCCAATAATGGAGCACATATCCCACTAAAGTTCCTAATAAACTTTCTATAAAATTCTGCATGGCCATGAAAATTTCTTACCTTAGTGGCTATGGTAGGTGGAGGCCAATTTAGGATACAAGCAACCTTGTCTTGTCCATCTTGAAAGACCCTTTTTTCACTACAAAGTTCAAATACACTATTTCTTGTTCAAAGAACTCACACTTTTCAAGGTTAATAGCCAATTTCTCTTCATACAACCTCTTCAATACTGCCTCTACATGTCTGATATGCTCCTCTCTTGTCTTGCTAAATATTAGTATATCATCAAGATATACCACCAAAAAATTCCCTTTGAAGTCCTTGAGAACCTCATTCATGAGCCTCAGGAATGTGCTCAAAGCATCAGAGAGGCCAAATGGCATGACAACCCATTCATATAACCCATAAGTGGTCTTGAATGTTGTTTTCCATTCATCACCTTCTTTCACCCTGATATGTTGATAACCACTCTTAAAGTCCAGCTTGGTAAACTACATTTTTCCTCCAAGGCAATCCATAAGATCCTCTATCCTAGGTATAGGGAACCTATACATTATTGTGATCCTATTTATAGCCCTTGAATATATGCATAGTCTCCATTTTCATCCCTTCTTGGATGCTAACACAACCGGGACTACACAAGGGCTGATACTCTTCTTGATCAAGACTTTATCCAAGATTTATTGAACTTGTCTAGTTACCTCCAAGTTCTAATCATGAGTAAGATAATATGCTACTTTTTTGGGTAGAGACACCCCTGACACAAATTCTATTTGGTGACTTATTACCCTCTTAGGTGGTAGGGTTGCAGGAGTGCCATAACTCACAATATCTTTGTACTTCACTAGTAGTTCTTGTACCTCTAGTTGTAATGGATCCTTCACTACTTTTTATTACTCCTTGGGTATTAGTATAATTTCATACCCTTCACTCTCATCATCTTTGATAGCTTTCACAATTTTTTTCCCACAACACAATATCACATTAGGAGTCTTTGACTGTGGTTCTTCATCTTCTAGTAAAGACTGAATTTTGAAAGTCTTCCCTCCTTTCTTGAAGGTGATGGAATTTTCCTTCCCATCATATACTACTCCATTATCAAATTTCCAAGGCCTCCCAAGTAGAAAATGGAAAGCATCCAATGGTAGGATGTCACAAAGTAGTCTATATCCTTGTACCCTGCAATTGAAAACTCAACCCAAGTTTGCTCATTGACCAATACACTTTGGCCTTTGTTGAGCCATGTCACTTTATAGGGATTCACATGGGGTATCTTTGATAGCTTTATTTTCACCACTACCTCCTCTAAGATGATATTATCTATTGATCCAGAGTCCACAATCACTTTACAAACCTTACGAAGAATTTTGCTTCTGATTCTAGACAAGGCCTTCCTATGTTTGGGCTCATCCTTGATTTGTTGTCTTATCAATACTCTTCTGAACATCAAGTTCTCTCCCATCTCTCTATCTAGATGATCAATCTCAAGTGCTTGACACTCGAAGTTTCCTCATGTGCATATGCTACCCTCTTGTCACTGTTTCCTACAGAAGGTTTATTAGGACATCTATAGGATGGATGGCCTAATTGCCCATAACAATAACACTTCATGGTTGCAAATTAATAACCGCTTATACCTCCAATTCCTCTTTTAGGACCACCATGGTCACCCTTGCCTCTATTATAGCCTCCTCTTGAACTACTTTCACTCTGATGCTTTGTTAACTTATTCTCTCCTTGTGACCTATTCATTACCTCTTCCTTGGTAACCTCCTCTTTGACACCTTTGTTCTCTCCCTTAGCCTCTATTGTTATTGTTGTTCTTGAAGCTAGAATCCCCTTCTTTTTCTTCTCTTCCACCCTTATAGTGAATTGACGACACTTCTAAATTGTATTTGGTGTACATAGGCTAATCTCCTCTTGGATGTTCACTTCAATCCACCCAAGTATCTAGCCACTTGGATTGAATCCTCATCTTGAAATTTAGACCTTGGACACAATCTCTAGAATTCCTCAGTATATGAGGCCACATCTAGGTGTTTCTATTTCAATTTCTGTCTATTTCTAAGGGGTTGGATTTCATAATCCTCTGGGATATAATTCTCCTTCAACTTGGTCACCATGGCATTGCAATTTTCTATTGGTTTCTTTCCCATTATTACACTCTCATCTTGAAGGTATCTCCACCAAGTCAAAGATGAATAGGCTTTGAGTCTTGACATGGCCACTTTAATCTTTTGGGCTTCAGTTACACCCTCACACTTGAAATGATTCTCCATTGCATTAATCGAGTCCATGACTCTCTCAATATCCATCTTCCCACCAAACAAAGGTATTCCTTCCAAAGCCTTTCCACTTAATGATTTTATGGCTTTCTATAAAGGTTCCTCATTCAACAATGGGTCTGGTTGAGGGATGAAGTCTTCCTCTTCAACCTTCTGCTTACCCCTACCACTAGTTTCAGCTTCAAAGTCTTTCCTCCTAGCAGGGTCTGCTAGTTCTTCCCTCTTCAACCTCATTTCTTCCAAGGTACCTTCAAGGAGTATATTTCTCTCCTTTTTATCTTCCATGTCCTTGCCTAATTCTGCATTTGTCACCATCTTGGTAGAACCACTAGATTCCACTTTTGACATACGCAATCCCAAATCCTTAACTTGCTCTGATAGCAATTAGATGTATCACTAATCTTGCTTCTCCTTAACTTCCTCTACGGTCTCCTAGGTCACACTATTGACGTACAAGGGTTCTTCCACTAACCCTATGCTCCTTAGGATTCTTATCACAAGATCCTAATCCTTTGAACTAGTGAACACCAACATGTAGAACAAAACACTCCATGCTTCTTCCTAGACCCCAAATGGTCTTTCTTGCTTCATTTTCATTTTCCCAAAATGCTCCAACTAACCCAAATTTATTAGCAACCACTCCATTGAGAGAAATAGGGTTTCCAAGATGTTACTAGGATCCTTTACACTACCTGAAATAACATTTTTCATTCGAACCCTAATCGAGTTCCAAGAAACACAATAATTGCTTCCCAAATAGGGCTACAAGCAATTAGGCCTATTTAGGAACTATTTCTACAATAACTCACAAAAATTATTAACAAGTATAGAAACAAGTGTAGGATCTAGATACCCTTTATCAAGACACTAGAGATTTTCTAGGTCTAGGGTTCACAAGCTATCAGTACATCTTTGCATATAATCAAGGCTAAAATTTAGGGTTTCATTGTTTACAAAGCCAATCTGAAAGAAACCTTGTTCTTGCTATCAAAAATCATTCAAAAAACCTTCCAATTCAAATTGGGACTTCAAAACACATATCTCTACTCCTCACCAAGCTTTGATTGAAGCTATGAATGCTTTTAATCCACCAAAATATTTTACAAAAGCAACTAAAACTATTGAATCTAGAAAACTACCACCACAAGAATTCTTATAAAAATCTTCGTTACTCAAAACAATGCTTATAGAAGTTGATTCAATCCATTAAACTATCAGATCTTCAAAAAACATACAAATTGTAACTATTATTCCAATATGTACAGTCCGTACACCCTATGACTTGAACTTGCTAAGCTTGCATAAATCCCGAGGATGGTCTTATGTAGTTGACCAAGGCACTCAAAAACTGGTTTCAGACAGTTAACAAACTAGTTCCTTCAAAGTTGCATTCTTGTCATAAATTTTTTCAATGTTGTCAATGACAACATTGACAACTTTTTGGATGTGCTATCCAAACTTGGTCAAAAGTTGTCTAAACTTCTCCAAACCACTAATTAAGGTGTATATACATGGAATAGGACTTCTAATCCTTTTCTTGGCCAAATTTGTCACTAAAATCATAAAACACTCTATTAGACCTAGATTGGACTCAAAGGTCACTAAAGACCTATGAATACATCCTCTCACTTAGCACACTACACAGTAGGACTCTTAGTCCCTTTATTCACCTAGTGGTCTAGCTAGAACCACTACAAGCCAAAAACATAAAGAATCCATAGGTTACAATGTATCTTCTAGCCTACCTAGGTGCTCCACCACCTAGTAACCTTGGCATGGTCTCTAGTGTTTCTATATCAAAATAAATGAAAAAAAAACATGGTGGTATTCCTTTCCGGAATACCCCTCACTCAGGTTTCAATAAAAATCCCCCCATTGAATCCCTAGTGAAGCAATCCTATCTACGAAAAAACAATCTTATTCCTATCCTACCATCAAATCCCCCATCCCACCAAAGATCCTATACCTCATCATCCTAATCCTACACATCTAATCCCTCATCCATGATGCAAAATTAAACCCCCCTTATTCTTATCTTTCTCTTTCCTATCGCTCTTCACAGTCTTTTCGAGATGCCATCAAGGCTTCATTTTTTTTCCTGTTGCCCTCTCGAGGGGGCATCACCCTAGTCAAATTATATTCTAATTCTATCTCAATAATCACTCTGGGGAAACTTGGTTTCCTACATTGAACACTTTGTGTCATCTGTTATTGTAAACTTCTTTGAAAGAGCGTTATTCTAACACTATGTCAAAGAGGGGCAAAATGTAGACACCTAAATCTAATTAACATATCTAATCACATTGAGTGCCTTCTAGGATATTATCAACTAAGTAATTAATCATTACCTAATTGATCTATGTTATCCTACTAGCCTAATTAATTCATCTAATTAAGCTATAGTCTAAATAATTATTAAATTGCCACCAATGGCCTAATAATTAATTAAACCCCCTTTTCCCATATTAGGTTGAATGAATGTATTTATTTAGTTAGATTAATTCATATTATCCTCTTTTCCTCCACTTGTGATTTTTATAGTTAATTCTATTCTATTTAAGCACATGGCTCCATAACCTTAACCCCTAACCTAACCAATCCCAACCACCTAACCCTCGGTTCTAACTCAACCCAACACCTTCACACATCCTAACCCTTCTTCATTAGCTAATTAACCCTAATCAGCTAATTAACCCCTCTCCTCATTCACTCTCCTCCCATCACCATCTCCCTAATCACCCCTCTTAACCTCTAACCCTAATCCTAATCAGTTCCTAAGCTTGTCACATTCCTAATCCTTGGATTAGGAATTCAACCCCTTTCCCAAAGTGAAACTTCTCAAGCTCTCTCTTACACCCTCACCCATGCCTCGTTGATGCCATCATAAATACCTCATTAATGTTCTTACACTCTCCCATTAATGCTCTTATGACCCTCATTACTCACCCTATCCCTAAGATTCTTCTCTTGTCCCTTTGTGCATGGACTAAAATGGTCACATTCCTCATCCCCTAACATCGTCTCTCCTTGTGACACTTGTCACAATGAGAGGCACTTAAAGAAGCACAATCCTTGTGCTCTCTTCTAGGTGCATCTTAGCCCCTCTTATGGTTTGCATCATGACCACTCTTTTTGAGTCCATTTTCCAAAAAGTAGAACCTCTTCCCTTCACAAAAGATATCCACTTTCCATGGAGAGTTATAATGCAACTTTTGAGCACATAGTCTTGAAGGTTGGAGCATGCATCATTGAGAACACATCCACATCAATGGAAAAATCCAAAGATCACAAGGAGCATAATTCCTTTTAAGGAGGCTTGCACTCCATTGTTTTTTTAATTGTTTTATGTTCCTTTTTAGTCCAATGATGTATGTAGTCTTTGTTACTT
>MU225233.1:372719-424991 GCA_018584345.1 Thuja plicata | reverse complement strand
TTGAAACTATCAGGAAAAGAAATGTAAATTATTAATTCACTTTAGCTAAGTATGGATTTAATTGTTTAATGGTTAAATTCTTCCTTTGGTTTAATAGAATTACTCTTTAAAATTCTTAGGATAGATCACACTACTTTTTTTTAAATAAATTCGAAAAGTAAGGGAAAGTTATTTTCCTTAATACTTTTCATATTCCCTTGTCGTCTAATGACGTCCATCGTGTAAGGGATGGAGGCACGCTAGTGCAAGCCTTACAATCCCTTACATGACATTGGGTGACTCACCCAAGCGAGCTTGCGATTCCGAAGCTTCGCCTTGAAGGACTTTTGTGTATCCTAGCAATCTTAGTGTATGTTTTGATTGTACAAAAAAATTTTGGTTGTTGTGTTTTTGCCTGATTATTTTTGGGCATTACACCATACATCCACCTCTGGATTAATTTTCTTTAACTGGTCTTTAACATCATGCACTTGCCTTGTTTCTTGATTTTCTATTTTACCTTGTATTGACCAGAGATTTTTCCCATCACCACTTTGTACATATAATGCTAATAGAAACATTTTCTTCCTTTTTCAAATTCTCCATCATATTAGTCATTACAATGATGTTAAAATATCAAATATCAAATATTAAATACTAATCAACATAATACTTTAACTTAGCCCATTAGTGGGCTTTTGGGGGTTCATTCCAATGCAAATAGGAGAAGCGAGGTGCACTAGATGAAACCAGAGACGTAATGGATCAAAATTAACTTGGATGGGCATCCATGGGCAATACTAGAACCTTAGAATATCGATGTCTACCGTGGGACACCGAAGGAAACATTTTGGTGATTGAAATAAAGAAGCTAACAATTGGGATGAATAATGATGCAGATTGATTTTTCTCCTATTTTGGATGATCTAATAGATAGAGAAAATGTTGGCTGACCAAATAGACACATAGAGGACATCCTTAAGTACACTAGTTCCAGCATCAATATAACCTTTCCTAAAAAAATTGTTAGGAGAGTCATCGCTAATGAGGATTTGGGGGCATCGAACAATATTGTATCAAAGAAAATTGTTCTTTGATAGAACCCATCTGATGTCCCAAGTGAAGACTCCATTGTTGTGAAGAATCTGTAGCAGCAAGAATTGTAGTTGCTTTCCCTTTTTCTAATTTTTAAGAAGGTGTAGGTAAGGATTGTGTAGCAATACAATAAGGTAGATTAATGTTATTCTTCTTGAGAAATGTGTTTAGCTCATATATCTTCTTCTTAAAACAAGAAGTTATAAATTGTGTTTCTCACATTCATAAAATATTTCCACATTACGAATTGAAGAGTATTATTCCCTTTCAAGGTTGGTGTGGTAGGAAAATTTTGTGTGACACTTTAAAGTTTTAGGCTCCTCATGATGGGGACACATTCCTTCTGAGAAGTGCAAGGCCCTTGAACCTGAGAGTCTATATTGTATCTTTGTTGGTTATCCTGATGGTGTAAGAGGGTGTCATCCTATAAATCCTAAGATACGAGAGCTCTTCATTGAGAAAATTATGCTATTTAAGAAAATATTTTCTTTCTCTTTATCTCATCTTTCTTCCTCCACTGTATACATATATTGTGTCTCAAATTATTTTCCATCAGCTTCCTCTACTCATAAAGTTGATCTTGAGACTTCCTCTTCCTCTTTGAAAAGTTTAGATTCAAAGGATGAGGACTCTCCTCCTTAATCTCCTCATAGACCACTTTGGGCTTGTCAGACACTTGAGTCTTCTAGAACACTTGCTAGAAATTCCTCAAATAGTTGAAAGAGTCAGTGATAACATCAAGATATTCTACCCTCTCCATTTCCACAAATTCAGATCCATAGTCATTTCATGAAGCATCAAGCATTACTTAGTGGGATTTTAGGAATGGAGGAAGAGTACAACTCCTTGATTCAAAATAAAACACAGGATCTTATCTCACTTCCTAAGGGAATAGAGTTGGTTCGATGTAAGTGGGTCTACCAAGCTAAATTTGAAGCAAATGGATTAGTTGATGAGTTCAAAGAATGACTTTTGGCAAAAGGGTCTTGACAAGTTCCTAGTATTGACTACACTAAGAACTTTGCCCCTATAGCCAAGCTGAACTATATTCACCTATTAGTTTCAATCACTATAACTCAAGCATGGGTTATACATCAAATGGATGTAAAGGGTGCATTTCTTCATGAGGATCAATATGAGAATATTTACATCGATAAACTACAAAGATTTATTCAAGATTCATCACTAGTTTATAGATTGAGGACTTTTCTATATGGCCTGAAACAATCCCCTTGGTCTTGGTATGACAAGATGGAATTCTATCTTCTCTTTGTTGGGCTCTCTAGATGTTAGTTTGATCCTAATGTCTATATTTTGAGAGAGGAGGACTCTGTTATTTTCTTAGCTCGCTATATTGATGACTTAATTATCACTAGGAGAACTTCATCCATCATTGCAAGTATCAAGACCTCTCTTCACAATAAGTTTTCCATTACTGACTTGGGTATATTGCACAATTTTCTTGGGATTGAGATTATTCCATGGGGGTTTCACTTAGTGAACCCGAATCATAGCATGTGTGTTTATCAAATACTAAATAATCCCCCTATTTTAAACAAATATCACCCCAAAATCCCTTTTTCCACCCCCTCCAATAACCACCACACCTGTCTTCCTATATAAAACCATCCAAAAAAATCCCCCCTCCCCCTATTTAGGCAATATATTGCCCTTTTTCTCATTTTAAATCCTCCAATATGAATGCATGTGATAGTGTATTTCCCCTTTACTAAAGACCCCATGGATCACTCAGACTTCTTCTGGGATGACTCTTTCACAACCCAAGTATTCTCTTAATCTCTTCGGTCTAATACCATGTACGATTTGGCTAAAAAGCCTACCAAAGATACAAATGAATGAAGAAAATAAAATAGAGAAATCAGATATGAGAAAGAATAAATTGTGTTCTACTCAAGAGAATGCAAAGTTTTCAATAAGCTTGAGAAGTGAGATTATAAAGGGAAGCCCTTAGTTATATAGGCCAAGAGAAGATATACAATACCAAAATATCATGACAAGTGTCTCAATATTATGATATGAGACATAAACTGGATAAGTATCATACAATTGTGACAAGTGTCTTATTCTTTATGATATGAGATAAAAAGTGGTAAATATCTCATCTGCGCCCTAAGTAAACTTAAGTAATAATATCTGAAAGGACTTAAGTGGATAACTAAATGATCTAGCTAGATAAAGGACCTTATTCACACTAACAAAAAGTTTATGTGGTCTTGTTAGCAACTGACTTGGCATTCAAAATAAAAGAATAACAAGAGCACCTGGAAGGTGACTCAGATCATTATCATTGTCGTCTTCAATGTGTGACCTCATGTATGGAGTATCAAAAAAATTATTCAAATTATCTAGAAAAAATTAGAAGGTTTCAAATAAAAAATATATATTTCATGAGGGGAACGAATTGGCAGATGTACTTTCTAAGTAGGCAGTGCGCTTTGCTAATGAATTTGGATCAAATTTGGTAGTACTAACTTTTTGAATTGTATTGATGGCCTGACTTGGGTGTTTCTCCTCACCTAAGTTGTCCTTGTTTCCAATCACACTAACTATCAGTATGGCAGTAAGTTGATGGATTACTCAGTTTGCAGTAATAATATTATGATGGATTACTCAGTTTGAAGTGATATAAAGGATTACTCACTTTGAAGTGATATAAATGATTACTCAGTTTGAAGTGATATTTGCGTTTCTCTATTTACATGTGTGCATCCTTGTGTTTCAGGTTAGAATTGATCAGTTTAAGGAAGTTTGATCAGTTAGTAACATGGGAATCATATTGGGAAGAATGATCAATTTGCATTGTGTTTCATGTTGCAATTGACCAGTTTAAGGAAGTTTGATCAGTTCGTAACATGTGAATTATATTGGGAAGTTTGATCAAACTTGCATACTCACTATTTGTAGTTATGAGATTAGTATTAACATGTGAATCATATTGCATTTGATATATTTCATCTTGCATTTGGTTGGGATCAAAATTGAGTTTGCAATCATACACTCTCGTTGCGTCATTTAGTGATTTGATGGGATAAGCCACTCATGAAAATAATGATTACATATAATTCATATTGCACTTGATATACATCATCTTCATTATCCTAGTTGAGATTGACCGGTTTATCATTTAGTTTATAGATATGGTCATGTTTCCTATATGCACTCACATAGAATATATGTCAGTCTAAAGCATCATTCTTATGTTCAAATTCTTATATCAGTTGCAATGTATAAAGCATGAACTAGATGGTAAGGTGGTATCAGCTATTTAATTTTCTTCTTTTGAAAGTCGCTAATTTTGTTACCATGGCATATAAAATTGTTTTACTAGGAAATGCCTTCTGGTAGGCCTGATAGTACCCTCCATGTGTTTAGACCAGGCTTAGTGCATTCAATAACATTAATGCCATTATTATCAACATTTAATGTGGTAAAAGATAAAGTTTTAAATTAGTGTCATTTCAACATTCATATCATAAAGAATATGGTGAATTTGGGTTTCATTTTGAAATCCTAGGTCTCTAGAGCTAGGAAGATAGGATTCTTCCTGTTAGGGCATGACATTTTGTGATCGTAGTTTCACAGGATGTGGCCGCCAAGGTAGTTCTTGGAATATTTGACAAATAATTGGTTTGTGTTGTCGAGAAGATTTGCAGTTGAGTTTTCAGTTATAAATTTGAAGCATTAAGAAGATAGAGTAACCAGGATTTGGAGAAGATTTGCAACATGGGTATCAGTCTAGGTGTATTCATTTCATATCCTATTTTGTTTTCTCCTTTGGTTATTTTTTGTTTGTTAAAAGTTAACAATGTCACCATGAATAATGATAATGAGTTGAATGTGCATTCATGATTCAGGTTATGGATCTTTATGAGTTTTTTTTAAATGTTTATGTGTATGTGAGCTTTTTGTATCTTGTTCAAAACAGTTACTCTCATTAGAGTTGTGTAAAGATTTGTTCATTCTTTATAGTTTGATCATGGTTTTGTCTTAAAACTCATTCTCTAACCAAAGTCAGTATTTTTTTCCCTAAACCTGATATACAATAAATTAATTATTAGTAATCCTAGTCAAGGACTTGTTCTTTTTGAAGGATGTAAACCGGTTTTGTTCTACCACTATGCTATAGTAATACATTTATGTGGCTTTGACCTTTTTTCTACTGTTGAGTTTCTTTAGTCTTGTTCTCACATTCTTGTATGAAAATGACCATTCGAGTTAAACTTATCCTTTTCTTGTTATCTCACTGTTACCATGTGTTCTCACTTAACATGAGTATAGAGGGTTTTTGCATTATCATGCATAGTTGATATGTATGTTGTAATCATGCATGGTCTATGTTAGCATACTGGAGTATAAATTATGGTTGTGTTTGTCACAAAGTTTAATACTACTTCACGAGAGTTTTATTTGATAGGCCTTTGGTAAAAATGTGATTAGAAGGATTCATTTTTTGAAATATTAAATGATAGGGAATTTAAGATAAACTCAGATTTTTTTATTTTAAAAAAAATATATTATATGTTATTTATTTGATTATGAAAAAGATACATTACATGAGTATAATATCATATATTCAAAATAGAGGCATTACAAATTTTTATTAAGATTTGAATAACTTGGATAAGAAATTAGTGATCATTATGATGTTGAACCATAAGCATATTTATACATTCATAATGAAAGAAATTTTTATTAGACATTCACAAACAATTGTATATGGATCCAATGAATCTATTTAACAATGTTTTATATCCTATATATTTGAGCAGTGAAGCATATAGAGATTACGCAAACAGAGAGGGTTTTTGGTCTTTGATGAAGTAATTTTATGCTTTTTGTACACAATCAGAGACATTGATCAGGAATACCAGATTGAGGCTATAGTAACCAACAAGTTTGTATCATTTATTGTTTCACACAAAATTTTAATTGTGTTCAAAGATGTATGGTAGAAGTATGTAGTGACTATAAAAGATAAAAAAAATTGACTCTATATGTATGAAAAATTCTAGAGAGTTGTAAAGCCAATGAGGCATAAAAAGACTATTAGTGAGATTAAATTGTCAGTGAGATAGTTGTATAGCCAGCGAGGCATTGTAAAAGATATTTTAGATTAAGCCACTAAGGCACTTCGAGTGATTTTATTCCCCAAGATGGTTTCACTTAAGACATATCTTGTGTTATAATTTCAAGTACATTTTTAAATTTATATTGTTATCTCCATTCAATTTAATTCAGTTGTTGTATAAAATTGGCTATAAAAATTGATATATTATTTCATATCACTGATTCATCCCCTCTCTTAGTGATATTATACTCCAACAATGGGAAGGTACATTTGAGGGTGGACGAATGATGTATTGCACTGCAAATTATCTTGAGAGGGTGTGTGAGCAATGGTATCATGATGCGACATTTATAAGGATGGCAAAGATAGCAATTTGTTTGAGATGTCTTCATTTTTTAAGGCATTAAAGAGAATGGTTTTGCAAGTGACCTAGGTATTTGAAGCATGAACATGACAAGTGCGGAGGTTTGATAGAGCCAAATTTTAACTTCATGGCTGAGAAAAAAGAAAGTGTCCTTATGGGGATAGATTACTGAAGGGGCTAAAGATTATCTTTTCCATTGATGACATGTTTTTTCATAATACTCATAAGAGAGTTACTAGGGATTAAATTTATCATCTCCAATTTCAAGTAACAAACAAACACTACATTTTTCTCCATGTTTGAGCATGGGGGCTAGAGATGGATACTCACACTGCTATGAGGCACATTGTTGAGCGATGCATCAAACCTAAAAGAAAGGTTAGGGTGGAGGAAATTTTAAATTTGGTAAAGCCAGTTGTAGGGTTCATGGCTACAGGGGATGATTGAATTGGTACCCTCAGATACCCTCGCCACATTCACCCCTTCTTCCTATGGAGAGCGCGGGAGAACAAGGAGTCATGATGTGAGGAGGCAAATAAATATTTGGGAATGATAAAGGATTACATGCAGGATTGGGAGACTATTTTGGACATCGGGGTTCCTAGGGAGCAGATGGATAAGTCCCACCTTAGGTTAAAGCTCGTGGATTTCTCGAGGCATATTCTTATGGTTTGTCATCATCTAGATTATGGGTCGAGGGGTGACAGAGGAGGTAAGTACCAGGGCCGAGGTCGCAGAAGAGGCAACCCTTGAGGGTGGTAATGGTGGTGGTTCTAGAAATTGGGTCTCTAAAATTTCATTTTCTTGTGTGCTGATGGGAGCTTGTACAAGGTTTTGAGCAATTTTGTCCAATTTTGTAGCTCTTTGCATATGTCTTAACTCTATGAAAATGTATATGATGGTCTTTTGTGTAGTGCGTAGTGTTGTATGCCATGTTTGTATAAGGCCAATAGAAATTAGGGTTTTATTTTTCCACATTTTTGTAAATTCACATTGACAACTATTTTTGAACTATAAGAAGGTTGATCTGATACTATACTATAATACCTTTTATTATAAAACTTTTATTACTATCAATAAAATCAAAATTTATCAACCAAATACCTTTCCATTTTAAAATGTTACTTATAGCTTTTTTTTTCATCTTTTTGAATCAAAATAATCCTCTATGACTCTCATGATATATCCGTATATGAAAAATAAAAAAGTTTTCACAACCATTAAGCCTTAAAAAAGAACCATGATTTTTAACTTCAACTTCAAAATCCAAATTTTTTGTCTTATTGTTTATTTTTCACTATCTATCCATACACCGATTCACAAAGAGAAACTTAGTTGAATTGGTTTACAAATTTCTTTGGGAAGAATTGTAGCTAAGATCCAATGAGTATTGCAATTGTGACAAAGTTTTAATTATTGATGTACAGACAATCAAGATTTCTTTCATGACACCCCATGTTGGTTGGAAGGCAAGAACAATTTAAAGGAGCACCAAAATGATTTCATTAATCTTATTTTATGAAATGTCATTTCATCCAAGATACATGTAGCATTCCTTACAGAAGATAATTCCATTTTATAAAATAAATTATTCGAGACGTTGATTGATGTGAGTGGAATCAAATTATCACCCATCAGCTGTAGAGCAATTCACTGTGCAAAAGTATGATCATCGTAATTTGGTTATCTTTAATGAGAGAATGGCATGATGAGGGCTATACTCAAAAGGTATAGGTTAAGCTTTAGACAAAAATACATTAAAGATAAAAAGGTCAAAATTTTTTTTTTCAAAATTCATGAAAATACAGTAATTTTTTTGCAATTTTTAAAAAAAATTTCACAACAAAATGTGCTATCACCGAGAACAAATGCTGAAAATTTCTTTAAAATCTATTAGATTTTTTTATTTTTAAAATTTAAAAAATAATGCATTTTATAGGGAGCTTAACAACGTCCTATTAAATATGCATTGAGACTTGCATGCACTCATTTTGTAAGATCTTGATGCAAATCACGTGCTTATAACAATTGTAGTTCAATTATAAATATGGGCTTTGTTCTTTCTAACTAAAGGACACATTGAGTTCTTTTTAAGGAGAGAAGAATAACGGCTATGGAAATAGCAAAAAACTGAAATCATCACGAATTGGAATCGATTGTTCAAATCATAGTTGAGTCACAATGCACTTGCATTAAATGTAATGAGCAGTCATCTTATTTCCATGATATAGTCCACCACCAAAACCTAAATTATATTGGAAGTTGAGTTGGGAATTTTTTCTTAAAAAGATAGATGTTTTTTTAAGAGGTGCTATTATCTCATTTAAGATTAATCTATCCAGAAGTTGCAAATCATGCCATAAGTTTCCAAGAGACCTTATACATGTTCAACAATCTTCCCATCATGCTCGAATACCATTTATTGAGAGTTGAGGTGGTCTTTTTTTCAAATGATATATGTGTTCACAAAACAACTACCACCTCAGTTAAAGAATTATAAACACACTATTAAACTATGTTTTAACAACTCCATATTAATATTATCGCAAGGGATTCATGTTGAGCTAATGAAAAATGTTGAAAACAATTTAGAATCTAAAATTAAAAAGCTAGACTAAAAGTGCAAGAGATAAACACAGAATGTTATAGTGGTTCATCAAGCTAATCTGGACTACATCCAGTCTTCAAGTAGGGGTCTTTTATTTTATTCAGATAATCATAGTTACAATAATCTAGCAGCATCAACTATCTTTTCTTATATGGTATCAATCCTTCGATGGAAGACGAAAAGATTGAGAAGAGGAAGAGTCAGCAATGATTGGACTGCATAATTAGAGTCCTTACAGATTCCCCTATCATAACTATTACAATCTCCAACTTGAAGTCCAATCAGTGTTGCACAGAGATATCCCCCACTTGGAATGCTTATGGCTATGTCGTGACAATGCCGAGAGAAGCTCTATGGAATTCAAACTTCTCTCAAGGTACAACCTTGGTGAATCCATCAACAAGATTGACCTTTGTATCAATCTTCTCTAACTACAATCTTCCCTCTTCAAGAGCAAGACAGATGAAGTGAAATCTGGTTTCTAGATTCTTTGTGCGACTATGGAAAGCTAAATTTTTGGCCAAATGAATGGCACTGTTGCTGTCAGAAAATAGAGTAAAGGTGGATCGTTTAAATCCCAACTCTCCAAACAATCATTGTAACCATATCAGCTCTTTAGCTCTCTCAGTAAGAGCAATGTATTCAGCCCCGGTAGAGGAAAGAGCAACAACTTGTTGCTTCAAAAAATTCTAGCTAATCACTGCCCCGGCAAAAGTAAACACATAGCCTGTTATTGACCTCCTTTTATCTAAATCTCCAGCCATATCAAAATAAGCATGTCCACAAATATAAGGGGTCTTACTTTTAAAACATAAAACATGAGAGGAAGTGCCTCTCAAATACTGAAGATTCCATTGAACTGCTTTCCATTGAGTTTTACCTTGATTACTCATAAAACCACTCACAACTCCCACTGCATGAGCAATATCCGGACATATGCTAACCATGGTGTACATTAAACTCCCAACTGCTGAAGAATAATGAATACCAACCACTTCATGTTTTTCTTCTGGAGTGAAAGGGCAGCTTTTGAAAGATAATCAAAAGTGATCAGCTAATGGAGTGGCAACCGATTTTGCATTTAACATATTAAATTTTTCTTAAGATTTAAGAATATACTTTTCTTCAGATAATTTAATTTCTCTTTTATGTCTATCTCAGATTATATCCATCCCAAGAATCCTCTTCGCTGCCGCTAAATATTTCATGGTAAAATGAAGAGACAAATGTGTCTTCAACTCATGAATAACTCTTATACTATTACCAACAATCAACATATCATTAAGATATATAATAACAAACCCACCAGTAGGAAGGCATTTGTAGTAAACACATGGGTCTGATTCGCAGCAAGTAAAACCTTGTTGAGTCATGATGTGATCAAATTTTCAATACCATTGGCACCAAGCTTGGTTCAGCCCATATAGACTCCTCTTTAATCTACAATATAGATATTCCTACCCCTATTTAACAAATCCTTCCTGCTGCTCGATATATAACTCTTCTTCAATATCCCCATGTAAAAATGTTGTTTTGACATCGAGTTTCTCAAGCTCAAGGTCCCATGCTGTTGCTATGCCTAATACCAAATGAATGGTCTATATTTTGACTGTAGGAGAGAAGATTTCATTAAATTCCACACCTTTTTATTGAGAAAACCCCTTCACTACCAATCTAGCCCTGTATCTTCTTCGACCTCCATCTTCCTCTTTAATGAGATATACCCATTTGTTTTTCAAGGCTTTACGATTTGGTGGAAGAGGAACCAAATCCCATGTCTGATTTGTATTTAAAGAATCCATTTCATCTTTCATAGCATCCATCCAGAACACTGAATTAACATTAGTACATGCTTGGTTATAAATTTTTGGCTCTACTTGATCATAATACAAAGAGAATAAAATTTAATAATCATCAAATTTCCTTGGACTCTTTCTCTGTCTAGTAGATCACCGTAGTTGAATATTTTTGTTTGCATCTAAAGTGTGAGTAACATTAGAACCCTATATATTTCTAACAATTTTTAAATCACTGACATCTTGTTGTTTTCCACTCTGTATTTTGGTTGATGCTCTGGTCTTGGCTCGCAGAAGTTTCCCCTGGCTACAGAGAGTTGCCCATATGTGTGAGATTTGAATGCTCACATTGCAGAGGGGATAGAGTAGGCAGGAAAGGATGTTGCTCACGTTGAGGAGTGGGGTCCATATATAGTAGTGTGGAGTCCCCATGGGTCAATCTAGACAGTGGGGGACCCAAAGAAAATGGGAAAGGCCTTGTCTCCTCTACCCATCATAGAATAGGGAGTGGAGGTTGCAGTGTTTACTCCACGCATGGGCAAGTAGGAGCTGCATGCAACAGCGGAGGGTGAAGGAGTGGCGTGGGAAACAGAGCCTCCTGCTCTACTGCTTCACCTTCATTGATAGCTCCAGGCTGTGTAGGCAGTGAGGTAGCCACAGGGCCAAATGAAGCTGTGGTTGTGTGATAACCACTGAGGTTGGAGGAGACATAAGTGGCTGGGGTTGTATTATGCAAGGCATAGAATTTTTGGAAGAGGGATTTCCAACATTATTGGAAGGGATAAATGTAGATAGGTGGAATGTGACCCACAGAATTCTTTGCATATCATTATCATTGTCAAACAAATCAAATTTAATAAAATCATCAGAAGGGGAGTTCTGGTTTTGCAAACCTGAGAAAGACTTCTCATTAAATAGCACAACTCATTTGTGAATCACTTTCTTTGTGATTGAATCCCAAAGAAGAAAACCAAATTGATCCTCACCATACCCCAAAAATATGCATCTTTTGGATTTCAAATCCAATTTAGTTCTCTTCTCCTTAGGAATGTGAACATATGCATTGCATCCAAAAATTCACAAATGAGAAAATAAAATTCTCTTACCAGTCCACCTTTCTTCCAAAATATCAAAATCTAGACGTGACAAAGGAGCTCAATTTATTAAATAAACTGTTCTATTATATGCCTCTGTCCAAAATTCCTTTCCCAAACTAGCATTAGACAACATACACCGAGATCTCTCCAAAATAGTCTTATTCAACCTCTCAGCTACACCAGTTTTTTGAGGTGTATAAGGGACCGTTTTAATCCTCCAAATACCACAATCTGCACAAAAATTATCAAACTCTGAAGAGCAATACTCACCACCATTGTTCATTAACGAACATTTAATCTTCTTTCCAATTTGATTTTCCACCATAGCCTTAAAAATTTTAAATTTTGAAAATACTTCTGATTTCTTATTCAACATGTAAACCCAAACTTTTTGAGTGCACATCAAGAAATGTGACAAAATAATTAGCACCATCGATAGATGTTACCTCCGTAGGACCGAAGCCATCGGAATGCAAAAGCTCTAATGGAGAAGATTGCTTCTCATGACCCATCCTTATGAATCTTGTCATAAAGGCAATGCTCACATAATTCCAAATTAACCGATTTAAGACACGGAAGTTGGTCTCTTCGAAGCATGACTTCAAGACCCATTTTGCTCATATGACTGAGCCTCTTATGCTAAAGTTTAGCATTGTTATCTGCAACCACCATGGCTGCTCCCACTTCTCCATTGCACTCTAAAGTGTATAAACTTCTAGTTTTTTGTCCTTTACCTAAAATTAATTGACCTTTGGACACTCTCCAAGAAGCGAGATCAAAATTGACATTACAACCTTGTGTATATAACTAACTTACTAAAATCAGCTTATGCTTATGTGTAGGAACATGTCTAACATCTTTTAGAACCCATGTACTTCCATTTTTTAGCGACAATAAAATATCCCCTTTGCCGACAATATCACACTCTTTCTTATCCCCAAGTAAAACTTTACCAAACATACCTTCGTGGTAATTTGTGAAAGCACTTCGACATGGAGTAGCATGAAAAGATGCACTGGAATCGAGAACCCACGAGCTTGAATCCATGTCATCGGCTGCAAGTACCAAAGCTCCATCAGTCACAACATTAACGCCCTCATTGATAACTTTATTTTGAGCCTTCTTGTAATTCCAACATTGCTTCTTTGTGTGCCTTGGTTTTCCACAAAACTAGCAAGTGCCATTTCTTCCTCTCGATTTCAAGTGATGATTTGATCTACCTCTTCCATTATTATTATTATTAATATTATTGTTGTTGTTTCTTCCTCTCTCGCGACTTCTACCTTCATTACTTGTGCTCACAGTTGTGAGAGCATCACCGGAAAAAGGTTCTTGGTGCTTCCTTTGCATGTCTTCACTAAGTAGTGTGGCTGCAACTTCATCAAATTTCAGCTTGTTCTTGGCTGCTACTGAGGTGCTCACAACTATTACTATGCATTCCAGTTGTTCAGAAGTGAGCATAACAATAAGATTGCGTTTATTTCATCATCTAATGGGATACCAACAAAAATCAGTTGAGTAACTAATGTATTGAACTCGTTGAGATGATTCGATATTAGTCCTCCTTCTTTCATTTTTAGATTATATAACTTCTTCATAATGAACACTTTGTTTGATGCTAAAGCTATCTCATATAATGAAGATAGTTTATCTTATAGCTCTTTTGTTGTCTTCTCTGTTGACACATTGAAGAGCACATTGTTTGAGAGTGATAGAAAAAATGTTGCCCGTGCCTTCTGATCGAGCTTCTCCCATTCTTCTGGCATTAGTGATCCTTGACCTTTGGTCTTTCCTTGCAACGTGGCTGAGAGATCCTACTTGATAAGTAAAGACTCTATCTGCACTTTCCATAGCCCGAAGTTTTGCACAGAAAACTTTTCAATTTTCCGTTTATCCGCCTTATCCATGGCGTCGGAAAATCTTCATCTATTTCTAGAAAATCAAACGACTACCAATTGTTGAGCCAATGAAAAATGCTGAAAACTATTTAGAATCTAAAATAAAAAACCAGACTAAGAATGCAAGAGAAAAACACAGAATTTTATAGTGGTTCATCTAGCTAATCTGGACTACATCCACTCTTCAAGCAAGGGTCTTTTCTCTTATTCAGATAATCGCAGTTACAGTAACCCAGCAGCATCAACTAGCTTTGCTTATAAAATATCAGTCATTCGATAGAAAACGAAAACACTAAGAAGAGAAAGAATCGGCAATGATTGGACTGCACAATCAGAGCCTTTACAGATTCCCCTATCAGAACTGTTACAATTCAAACTCGACACACTACTCTCATACCATTTATTGGGACTTGAAATAGTCTATTTTCACAAAAGATACATCTGTTCAAGAAACACCTATTTTCACAAAAGACACATCTATTTGAGAAACCGTTACTATCCCTGTTTTTTTTTTTCGGGAAGCCACTAAACTTTTATTGATATAACAAAATACTGTTAATAGAGAAGAATCCTTAAACCTAGAGGAGGAACAGATATACAAAAGTTAATAATATACAAGAAAATTATGAAATCATCTAATAAAATTTGAGAAGAGATCCTACACATATTCCAACAAATTGTCACAATTTCGATAGAAATCGAGTTGTTACATCTGAGAATTTATTCCACTTGAAGGCTCGAGATTACAAGAGTTGAAAGTAAGGTGCAGAAGTGACAGGAATCTCAGAGATTTTTTCTGTCAGAGCAAATTGTATGCTAACTTACCAGAATTGTTTGAACTGTATTGATCTCCAACGAATAGTATGGCACGTGATTACTTACATGCCTGACAAGGTATGATGGGGACTTCAAGCGTAACCTGCAAGGGCCATATAGAATCTTCAAACATGAAAAACTATATATATCATTAAACTCGCAAGCCCACAAAAGCATCCCACTGTATAAGCAAATATCATTGGTGGGCACCTAGAAGAACAAATCATAGATTAAGCTTATACTCCACTTTCAATATTCGCAATCCGAGAACGTGTAATAAAAAGAATTAGCCAACCACTACCCTAAAAATAAAACCTGTTATTTGTATTGAATATTAATAAAATAAATCAGCTACCCACTTCATACATTTGGGTAGTGTTTAAAATTACATATCTATGAAGATTTCGAGCTACTTGTCTGTATTAAGTTGTCTTTGTTAACTTCTTATGTCCCTTCTATTGATACTCCATTTTCTGATCTTATATTCTATGCAGATAATATTATGAATTGTTGTTAACAAACATTATATGAAGATTAAGATTATTGTTGGAATGTTTCTTTACAATTTAAGTTGTCCTTATTTGTTAATTTTGAATACTATAAAAATTTGAATATTTAAATGATAAGTTTTTTTTTTTTAGTGAGTAGTGAGTTTGAATTATATTTAATTATTGAGTAGTGAGTTTGAATTATATTTAAGTAATAAAGTTTTCTAATGGTTTTATATATTTTGTTTTATGATTTTTTTAATAACTTATCTTTCTATTTTATTATTTATTTATCTTATCATTTCATCGTTTATTTGTTTAGTTTATTTTTGGCTTAATATTTTATCTATCAACATGAATTATGTCTCTTTTAATTACTCTTTGCATGTAGACCTTGATTCACACAATTTAAATATTGTAAGACATACATATCTACAAGGACAAAGTGGACAAGATGTTAATTTATCACTAGTTTTATTATTGGATTCACTTAATTTGCATCTTACATCTCAGTTTTTTTTTTTTTCTAATTTAATAGATAAGTTTGACACCAATCAACAACTAAAAGACAATATACAAATAATTAATTTTAGTTATAGTAAATATAGAATGCAAAATTCCTCAGCGAAAAGTATTGTTGTGTGTAAAACCACTTGATAACTAGTTACATATTTGATGGTATATATACAACAAAAGGATCATACAATATAATTTTAATTGGACCTCACTTAATAAAAATATTAAAGGGAGAAAACCTTACCACGTTGTAGTGAAGGGAGAAAACCTTACACACATTCAACACTTTCGTGTAGGAGCACACCTAGGCTAACCTCCTTAGTTGTAATGTTTTGGCTTGTACTTGACATTGGCCAAGTCAAGTTAGTGTGTTTAATTAGACCTTAGAAGGTCATTGCATTGTGGACTAGGTGAGTTAGTCATTAGGACTAAGGTCACCAAAATAGTCATTGTTTGTAGCTTTTTATTGTTCTTAGGCTTAGAAGTTTAGTGATGGATTTGAGCTTTGAATGTGTCCTAAACACATAAATGTTTTCATAGAGATGCTTGGAGGCCATTGATGAATTTGGTTCCTCGAAATACAGAGATTAGGGGTCCTAAGAATTAGGAAGTTGGCATATTGGCAAAGATGCCAAAAGTTGTTACAATGTTGTCATGACAACATTTCCAATTATTGCAAATGTTGCATGCAACTCGGTTACTTAGGATCCCCTTAAAAGATAGGAGTGGAGATCAACCAACAGGCCCTAGAAACATGTAATATGGTATCTAATGTATGGGGATGCTCGAATCTAAGTAGGGACATTTCATTGTAACAAGTTTTTGAATAGTGGACATAGCTCTGCAGCTCTAATTTTGTGAAGAACCCGATATTTTTAGTTTGACAGTGCCAACATATGGATTGAATGCTTTAAATTAGTGATTGTTTTGTGTTCATAGGATAGTTCTAAGAATTTTCAATTCAGTAAGTAAGTTGATAGGAGTTATTCTAAGGTCTTAGATAAATTATTTTTAGTTAAGGGAGTTCACTGGTCCTGTCCTGACCAGTTTGTCATTTCATGGCTCCCCCATGAAATCTAACCATGGGATCTTCCTAAGGCTAGATGGATATGTTAGGGGAGTCATTGGTCTATACATATGTAGAGTTAGGAGTCTTTTGGAATCAAGTTTCTATTTTTAGTACCAAGCCCTAGGTGAGCTGACAGTGCCCGGTTAGAGGCTTGGAGGTGAAGAATTGAGCATTTTGTGCGGGGAAGGAAAGTACAGTACAAGAAAAGTCTAGTACTAGGTGGGATATGACCTAATCTTTCTCAGTTGAGAGGTTTGTGAACTCACAAATCCATTTGGTCAAGCTTTGAGAAAGGAACCAATAAAGTCCTACTAATTAGACCTATTAGCCCTATTGGTCCTAGATAATAGTCCAACCCTGTGTACGGAGGGATTAGGGGACTAAAACTTTCAAAATATTGTGTAAAATCCAAAAGGGTATCTGAATGTGGGATTAGTTTTTCAAGTTCTTTGGGATGTTTTTGAAATAATTGGGAAAAGTTCTCTAAAAAAGGCTACAAGGAATTAGGCCTAATTAGGGTTCTTAGGGTCTAAAGCTTGAACTCGACTGAAAAGAGCTAAGTGATCCTTCAAAATGGAGTCAAATGGAAACATATGGAAGGTTTCCAACATGTTTAGTATCCTTACAATGATTAGTGAATGCTAGTGTGGAGTTGGCACTTAAATCTTTCTAAGTGCAGGAGAAGAAGTGAAGAATCTACACGGTGTTAGTCTTTCAAGGTGAAGCACAAAGTGTTGGGCTCTTAGAGAGGAGCTAGAGAAGGCCTTATTTAATCATCTAAGCCTTTGAAAGATCCTAGAGAAGATTATGATTCTAATAGAGACAAGTTAGGTCTCTTGGTAGATGTGCAAACAAACCTTTGAACACATACATCATATTGGTATCAGAGCATGATTAAGAGCAGGCTTGTGGTGGATGTTTCAACTTGCTGAATCAGTGGGAGAGAATACAACAGTTGGATCAGTAGAAGATAAATCCATGGTGACTAACGTTGAGTTATCAAAAAATGTGGAAGAATAAGAAGAAGATAATAAGTTTCTAAGAGAAAGATTGTCTCAAATGGAGCAACTCTTAGGTGAAGTCCAAGACAAAGCTGATAAAGTGAAGGATAAGATAGAACAGAAGGAAGAAGAAGAAGCAAGGGAAAAATGACTAGAATTGGAGGAGGAAGCTCTAGCACCTGACCCTGTTATTGCTGAAGAACCCTTCTTGAAAGCACTAAAGGCCTTAAGTGGCAAAGCTTTGGAGGGTGTACCACTATTTCGTGGACAAATGGATCCAAATTTAGTTGTGGATTGGATTGATAGTATAGAAAACCATTTCGAATGTGATGGTATAATAGAGGCCCAAAAAGTGAATGTGGCCAAATCTAGGTTGAGAGGTTCAACCCTCACATGGTGGAGGTTTGTTCAAACTGAAAGAGAAAAAGAAGGAAGGAGTCCTATAGTCACATGGAAGGGCATGGTGACCAAGATAAAGAAAACTTACTTGCCTGATGATTTTGAGGTTCAATTGCATAGAAGAAGAAACAATCTCAAACATAAAGATTTGGATGTCCAAGCATACATCGAAGAATTTCAAAAGTTATTTTAAAGATCACAAGTGGTGGAGGATGAAAGCATCAAACTAGTAAGGTATATGAATGGACTGAAGTGGTCTATTCAAGAAGACAAGAGTCTTGTGAACTTCAAAACCATCCACCAATGTTATCAAATGGCCTTTAAAATAGAGGAGAAAGGAAAAAGAAAACAAGAACAAACCTCCAAAGGAAGAGGTAGAGGAAGGGATAGTAGAGGACGAAGAGGTGGCTATAATGGAAGGAGTCTAGAATCAAGGACTCAAAGAGAAGTTAGATACACTGAGCAGTAAGAGGGAAGCTCTAGTAGATGTAGTAGAGGAAGGAAATCTAATTTTAGAGGAAGAAGTGGTGGACAAGGAAGAGGCAATTACTTTGCCAATATGAAATTTTATCATTGCAATCAAATGGGACACCCTACCTATAGGTGTCCAGAGAAGGGTAGTACTTCACAACGAGGTAATAAAAGGACTAATCTATTTCATGAGGAGACAAATGCAGCAGAGACACACCCCGAGGTAAAATTGAATTGAGAAAAAGGAAAGAACCTCATGATGAGGAGAACATTGATCAAGGAGCCAATTAAAGAAGAGCCAAGGCAAAGAAGGTCGCTATTTAGAATCAAATGCAAGGTGATGGGAAAAGTGTGTAAAGTCATTATTGACTCAGGGTCTACTAACAACATTGTGTCAGAAGAAGCAGTCAACAAAATGAGCATGACAATGATACCCCACACCCATCCTTACAAGGTCACATGGCTCAATAAGGGACAACATGTATTAGTAAATGAGTACGCTTGGGTGGAGTTTTACATAGGGAGATGTAAGGACAAGGTTCTATGTGATGTGTTTCCCATGGATGCATATCACTTGCTCCTAGGTAGGCCACTGAAATTTGGCCACCAAGCTATCCATGATGGGGTGAAGAACTCCTACACTTTCAAGAAAGACAAAGTGACTTTTAAAATTCAATCACTATTAGAGGATGAAGAAGTGAAGACAACTAGTCCTAATGTGCTCATGGCTGGTGAAAAAGAGTTCTTAGAATCCATAGAGGAAGGAGGAGTTGGCTATGCATTGGTGATAAGGCCAAGAGAAGAGAATGAAGGCAAAGGAGACAAGAAGCCAGAGCTACCTAAGGAGATACAAAGCATGTTGCAGACCTATGAAGGTATAGTAAGTGATGGACAACCATCAACATTACTCCCTAAAAGAGCCATAAGTCATAGGATAGAATTTATACCAGGAGATACCCTACCTAACAAAGCAGCCTAGAAGATGACTCCTCAATAAAATGAGGAGATTAGTAGAGAAATAGAAGAACTCCTAAACCAAGGTCTTATCAAGAAGAGCATTAGCCCTTGTGCCATAACAAATGTCCTAGAACCTAAGAAAGGAGGAACTTGGAGGGTTTGTACTAATTCAAGATCCATAAATAGGATAATCATTAGGTATAGGTTTCCCATTCCTAGGATTGAAGACCTAATGGATTGTCTAGGTGTAGCTAAGTACTTTAGCAAGATAGACTTGAAAAGTGGCTAGCACCAAATAAGAGTAGAAGAGGGAGATGAGTGGAAGACAGCCTTCAAAACTAATGAAGGTTTGTATGAATGGCTCATCAGGCTATTTGGACTGTCTAATGCCCCCTCCACATTCATGAGGCTCATGAATGAAATCCTCAAAGAATACATTGGCAAATTTGTAGTGGTATATCTTGAAGATATACTAATTTATAGTAAGATAAGAGGTGAGCATCTTCAACACCTTGAGACTGTCTTCAAGAAGCTGCATGATGAGAAGTTGATGATCAACTTTGAGAAATGTGAGTTCATCAAAACAGAGCTGGTGTACCTTGGGTTTGTTCTCTCTCATGGCAATCTGAAAATGGACAAGAGTAAAGTGGAAGCCATCATAAATTGGCCTACTCCAAGGACAAAAATAGAGGTAAGAATTTTTCATGGCCTTGCTCAGTATTATAGGAAGTTTATAAGGCAATTTAGTGCTATTTATGCTCCTATGTTGGACACAATAAAAGGAGGGATGAAGACTAAGTTTGTATGGAATGAGCAAGCCACCAAGAGCTTTGAGTTGTTAAAATAAAATATTTCTACCCAACCTATTTTAGTCTTGCCAAGCTTTGAGAAGCTTTTCACTATTGAGTGTGATGCAAGCAATGTGGATATTGGAGTTGTCCTAAGCCAATAGGGTAGACCAGTGACATTTCATTTAGAGAAGTTGAGTGAAGCTAAGAAGAAGTATTCTTCTTATGACCTTGAAATGTATGCATTAGTTCAAGCTCTAAGGAAATGGAGGTACTATTTTCTCCCCAAGGAGTTCATAGTCTATTCAGATAATCAAGATTTAATCTTCTTGAACTCTCAAGAGAAGTTGAGTCACAAGCACATGAAGTGGGTTGAATACCTGCAAGCTTACACATTTAATATCAAGCACAAAAAAAGAGTACTCAAAAAGGTGGAAGATGATTTGAGTAGAAGAGCTCTTACCATCCAAGAGATTCAATTGAAGAGCATGGGAATAGATCACTTCAAGGATCTATATGTTAATGATGAATATTTTGCAGACATTTACAAGGTATGTGCTGAATACAAGAATCATTTTCATAGAAAACATGTTGAATACACTTTGCAAAGTAATCTTTTATTTAAGGGAAATCAACTATGTGTCCCTAGAGGGTCTATTAGGGAGAATTTAAGTTAGGAAAAGCACAATGGTGCATTGAGTGGTCACTTTGGGATCACTAAGACACAAGAAATTGTTCAAAGGTTCTATTAATGGCCAAGAATTAACCTTGATGTTAGGAGATATGTGGAAAGTGGTATTTTATTCCAAAAGGCCGAAGGTACTTCTTCTAATGTAGGACTATATCAGCCACTACCTATTCCCACTAGGCCATGGGAATGTTTGAGCATGGATTTTGTAGTTGGGTTACCCAAGCCAAGACAAGGCATGGACAATGTTTATGTAGTTGTGGATGGATTCCATGAGATGGATCACTTTGTGCCATGCAAAATAGCTAATGATGCCAGCCAAATAGCCTCTCTCTTCTTCAAAGAGATAGTAAGAATTCATGGGTTACCTATGACCATTATGTCAGATAGAGACACTAAATTTATGAGTCATTTCTGGAAGACTCTTTGGAAAAGGTTAGGCACTAATTTATCCTTTGGGTTTGCATACCATCCCCAAATGGATGGTCAGACCAAAGTTGTAAATAAAATCCTTGGAAATCGATTAAGATGCTTGACCAAGGAATATGGTCAACAATGGGATCAATTGATTGGGTGGGCTGGGTATGCTTATAATGATACTATAAACATTTCAACAAAGAAGATTCCCTTTGAGATAGTCTACCATCTACATCCTAGAGGAGTCTATGAGCTAAGAGACATAAAGGATGGAGTGAAGGCAAGTGGATATGCTGGTGATTTTTCTTATGCAATGTAGGAGATACATGATATAGTCAGGAAGACTTTGACAAAGAACACCATGAATCATAAGACTAAGGTTGATGATAGTAGAAGAGAACTTTAGTTCAATGTGGGAGACTTAGTAATGGTGCATCTAAATAAGTATATACTTCAAAAAGGAGTCCCACACATGTGCAGTTGTTGGATGATAGTGGACTGTCCCTTGTCTTTAACATTGCAGACCTGGTTCATTATAAAGGACCACCACCAGACATGGATCAAATCCTTAGTGAAGTGATCAGAGATGTAGAATACCTCAAGCTACCTCCTACTATAGTCAACCAAGATGACAGTATACCAGATACCCGAGTCTACAAGAAGAATATAACCAAATAATACAAAGAACACTTGATCAAGAGACATGGTCCATCAGATATTGATGAAGTATGGATTAAATAATCAGATTTTAAGAAGATGGGGATTGACCTACTCTACCCAATCCAAGGTTGGATTGAACTTTTTGTTTTGTGGAGAATGGTGTAGGAGCACACCTAGGCTACCCTCCTTAGTTGTAATGTTTTGGCTTGTACTTGACATTGGCCAAGTCAAGGTAGTGTGTTTAATTAGACCTCACAAGGTCATTGTATTGTGGACTAGGTGAGTTAGTCATTAGGACTAAGGTCACAAAAATAGTCATTGTTTGTAGCTTTTTATTGTTCTTAGGCTTAGAATTTTAGTGATGGATTTGATATTTTAATGTGTCCTAAACACATAAATATTGACATAGAGATTATTGGAGGCCATTAATGAAGTTGGTTCCTCAAAATATAGAGATTAGAGGTCCTAAGAATTAGGAAATTGGCATAATGGAAAAGATGCTAAAAGTTGTTGAAATGTTGTCATGACAACATTTGCAATTATTGCAAATGTTGCATGCAACTCGGTTACTTAGGAACCCCCTAAAAGATAGGAGTGGGAGATCGACCAAAAATCCCTAGAAACATGGAATATGGAATCTAATGTATGGGGAGGCTTGAATCTAAGTAGGGAGATTTCATTGTAGCAAGTTTTTGATTAGTGAATATAGCTCTGTAACTCTGATTTTGTGAAGAACCTGAGCTTTTTAGTGTGACAATATCATCATATCGATTGAAATCTTTGAATTAGTGATTTTTTTTGTGTTCATAGGATAGTTCTAAGACTTTTAAATTTAGTAAGTTGATAGGAGTTATTCTAAGGTCTTAGATAAATTGTTTTCAGTTTAGGGAGTTCACTGGTCCTGTCCTGACCAGTTTGTCATTTCATGGCTCCCCCATGAAATCTAACCATGTGATCTTCCTAAGCATAGATGGATATGTTCAGGGAGTCATTGGTTTGTACATATTTAGAGTTAGGAGTTTTGTGGAGTTGATTTTCTATTTTTAGTACCAAGCCATAGGTGAGCTGACAATGCCTGATTAGAGGCTTGGAGGTGAAGAATTGAGCATGTCATGCAGGGAAGGAAAGTACAGTATGAGAAAAGTGTAGTAATAGGTGGGATGTGACTAAATCTTTCTTTTTTGAGAGATTTGTGAACTCACAAATCCATTTGGTCGAGCTTTGATCAAGGAAACAGTAAGGTCCTACTAATTAGGCCTATTAGCCCTATTGGTCCTAGATAATAGGAACCCTGTGTACGGAGGGCTTAGGGGACTAAAAATTTCAAAATATTTTGTAAAATTCAAAAGGGTATCTGAATGTGGGATTAGTTTTTCAAGTTCTTTGGGAAGTTTTTGAAAGAATTGGGAAAAGGTCTCTGAAAAAAGGCTAGAAGGAATTAGGCCTAATTAGGCTTCTTGGGGTCTAAAGCTTCGAATCGACTGAAAAGAGATAAGAGATCCTTCAAAATGGAGTCAAATGGAAACATATGGAATTTTTCCAACATGTTTAGTATCCCTGCAATGATGAGTGAAGGCTAGTGTGGAATTGGCACTTAGATGTTTCTAAGTTTAGGAGAAGAAGTGAAGAATCTACATGGTGTTAGTCTTTCAAGGTGAAGCACAAAGTGTTGGGATCTTGGAGAGGAGATAGAGAAGTCCTTAGTTAATCATCTAAGCCTTTGGAAGATCCTAGAGAAGATTAGGATTCTAATAGAGACAAGCTAGGTCTCTTGGTAGATGTGTAAGCAAACCTTGGAACACATACATCACACTTTAGTTGTCTTAAGCCTAGCAACTACTTTACCCTTCCTAATATAATGAAAACATAATGGAATTTGGGATGTGATGATTCCTAAATTATTTGGAAATCCTAGGGAACACTATTTCCATCTAACCATTTTTCGTCATTACATTTTGCTGAACCTAACACGTATCATTTTTATTTTGATTTGGGGTTTAGATATGATTTGCATTATATCTTGAATGATTAGAGTTTAATTCAAGCATTATGTTAGCTTGTACATGTAATATTTATGATGCATTAAGTCTTATTTTCCATGATATCTATTTTTCTATTTGATATCAAATTTACATTTTCTTCATAAGATGTTTAAATGGCCAATTGGTTATTTGTTTACAATTTTTGCGCATCTCTCTCTTTAATTGCTTTATATATGAATTTCATAACCTTGAGTCCTACATATAATATACCTATAAGAAGAAGTTGTAGACTTATGGGCATGTGGACCTCATTGATGGACTAATATCATATCAGGCGTGTTCATATTGAGGGGTTAAAAATGGGGAAATAATAGGGCAATATATTGCCTATATTGGAAGATTATATAGACAAACATATTTGGGGGATATTGGGTGGGTATTGGAGGGAGTTGATAGGAAAAAAATTTTGGGGTAATATTTTTTAAATAAGGGTATTTTTTATTATGCCACGAGCACATATGCTATGATATAGGTTCACTAAGTGAAGCTCCTTTGTTTATGGGTTCCTTTAAAGGTGTTGATGTTGATTCCTTTAATGTATTCCATAAGAATGTAGATGATAACACATTGCATACTAATGATATAGCTACTATTATTGAGAATCCCTCTTCCTTTTCTTCAGACAATCAAGATGGATCCCTAAGAGTGTCTCCTACTCAAGTGCAAAAAATTCCAATGGTTTTGAAATTATTGAGAAATGGTTAGGTCAAGAGCATTCTAATAATTAAGAAATCCTATTAGTAAAAGGACTGAGAAAATTAATTCACAATTCATCTTTGATATATGACAAGTGTAAAAAGGTTGGGTCAAAATACTACATAAGTCTTTTGGACTTGAAAAATGCCTCTAGAAACGAGCACCCATTTTGAATAAAATTGGAACCCATTTTAGCCTCGAACGCCCAATCCAAAAATTCAAAAATAGGTACCTGTTGCTTTAAAAAAAAGGTGCCCATTTTTTTCAAATCAAATACCTGTTTCAAAATGGGTGCCTATTTTTCAAATTTTTCTTTATTTTTAATTATGCTTAGAAACTCATTTTTCCACACTGATTTATTATATTTGAGAAACAATTATGCATTTTTAAAAAGTTGAACTTCGGATTAGAAGAAAATATTGAAACAATTTTGATAGTGTGTGCTATATCAGGTCTGTTGTGAACAACCTACTACAATTTACCAATTATGGATCGGTAAAGAGTATTATCCACCTCTTGTTTTTCATCCTCTTTAGATAATCTATATCCAGTAACCATAGGTGTTCCAACAAGTTTGGAATCTTCCTTACCAAAAGTTTTTAAAATCTCTTTGATATACTTGGCTTGTGTAATATAGATCCCTCCAATAACTTGCAGTATTTTTAGACCTAGAAAGAACTTAATCTCTCAAATAAATTTCATTTCAAACTCTTTTCTCATTTCATTAGCAAATCCTTTAGATAAAGTGTCATTGCCTCCAAAATTATATCATCAACAAAAATTTCAGCAATCAGAACTTTATTATCACTGTCACATTTCAAGTAAACATTATTGTTATTTCTTTTTCTTTGAAATCCTATTTTGATTAGATAAGAATGCAATCTCTCATACCATGCTCGGGGTGAAGTTTTTAAACCGTATAAAGCTTTATGTAACTTACATACCGTGTTCTTGTTTGTGTTCTCATTAAATCCTTCAGGTTGATCAATGTATACTTCTTCTTCAAGTATCCTATTAAGAAATGGAGACTTAACATCCATCTGATACACCTTGAATCTTTTGTAAGAATCATATGCTATAAGTATTATAACTCCTTCCAATCTAGAAATGTGTGCAAAAGTATCTCCATAGTGAATACCTTCTTCTTGTGCATAACCTTTGCAAACCAATCTAGCTTTATTTTTGACAACTTACCCGTGCTCATTTAGTTTGTTTTTGAAAATCCATTTAGTACCAATAACAATTTTTTTCTTTGGGCCTGGGTACTAATGTCCATGTCTTGTTCTTCTCAATTTGATCATACTCTTCTTTGATTGCATTCATCCAATGTCTATTATCTAGTACTTCCTTTACTTTATTAGGCTCAAATGTACATATAAAAAATGTATTGTCTCTTACCTTGCTTCTATTAATCACCCCAGCATCCTTATTTACAATAATCTTGCTCGGGGAATGGTGCCTTTTCACATACTATTCCAAAATAGGCTCGGTAACTCTAAGTTCTTCAATATCAACATTTGGTTGTGGAACTCCTTGTTCATATTCCTCCTCGGTAGGTTCTCTCTGTAAGGTATCAGGGGCATCATGTTGTACATATACAAACTTCTCATAATCTTTTGGTTCCTTCTTACTATCTTTATCATTTCTTTCTACAAATTCATCAATTCTTATATTTACACTTTCCACCATTTTGTTAGTACCCTTGTTCAAACAATTGTAAGCTTTACTCCTTGTAGAATATCCCTTCTTCTCCTTTTGAATCAAACTTTCCTTCTCTAGAATCTCTCAGAATATAGCATTTCCCAAATTTTTTGAAGTTACTCACATTAGGTTTGTGTTCATACCAGATTTCATAAGGTGTCTTTTTGGTACTTTCTTCATTTGTACTCAGTTCAATGTATAAATAACAGTACTCACTGCTTCTATTTAAAAGTTCTATGAAACTCCTTTTTCATTCATTAGTGTCCTAGCATAATAAAAAAATAGATCTATTTCTTCTCTCAGCAATCCCATTATGTTGTGGTGTCCTTGGTGCTGACAAGTGTCTCTTAATTATATTCTCATTACAAAATAATGTAAACTCATCAGAAGTAAACTCACCTCCTCTATTGGATCTCAGATATTTCATCTATCTTCTAGTTTCTTTTTCAACTTGGGCGTTATACCACTTAAACATTTGAAATGCATCAGATTTTTATTTTAAAAACATTACAAACATCATTTTAGAATAATCATCAAAAAATAAAATAAAACATATCTCTCCATAATAACTTTGAGTCCTCATGGGTCCACATAAATCAGTATGTACTAAATCCAAAATTCCTTGTGAAACATAAGTCTTTCTTTCAAAACTAGATTTAGTCATCTTACCCATCTAACATTCTTTTCACATAGAATTCTCACATTTTTCTAATCTATGTAGTCCTCTAACTCTATTATTCTCACTCACTTTGATTAAGTTATCACAATTAACATGAAAATTCCTTCTGTGCCATAACCAAACATCTTTAACTTCAGAAAACATGCAACTCTTCATAGAAGTATCAAGATAAAATAAATTACCTTTAGATTATTCTCCACTAGCAATCAGATTATCCTTATCAAATACTTTCACCCTTCCATATTGAAAATCCAGTCGGTAAATAGTATTGTTTAGTTGTAAAACACTCAACAAATTATACTTTAATCCTTCAACCCAATAAAAATCATCACATCTTGTGTTATTCACTAGAATTATAGATCCTTTTCCTTTCATAGGATATGGAGCATCATTAGCAAAGCTAACATAACCTCCATCATGCTTTTCCAAGGAAATAAGCTAAAGTGTGTCACCAGTCATGTGATGTGAACAACCACTATCTATAATCCATGTTTACTTCTTACTTACCTGTGATATAAGGGCTCTAGGTTCTTCTTCATTAGAATCATATTTAATAGAAACATAAACAACTTATTTTCCATAATCACTATCAAAAGAATCATCATCACTTAGTCCTTCATTAGTAATATATCAACATTTCTTACCTTTATTTTTGTAGTCTCTATATCTCTTGAATCTGTTATCTATTTTGTCCCTTTCTCTGTTATCTTTCTTTTCCTCCTAATATTTCTCTGGATAGTTAGATGCAAAGTGACCAATTTTATCACAATTAAAATATTTCAAGGGTAACTTACCTCGATATTTTCCTTTTCCTCTGTGTAGCCTTCTAGCCAACAAAGCTTCAAATTCTCTTTCATCCTCATCACATTCAATAAATAAATCTTCAAGACCTTCAGTGTAACTATAAAGTTTTTCACTAGCACTGCTCAAATATCCCTCTCTGGCAGAAAATTCCATAGCTTTTCCAATCTTTAAAGTAGACTTAAATGCAAATTCAATCTTAGAAGTAGCAGGCAAACTATTGTAAAAATCATTTAGCCAAAATGCAGTTAACTTCCAAATAGTAGCATACAGTGAAACATTCATCTGGGGTTTAGATCTTAGCTCTTGTATAGTAGATACACGGATAACATAACTTGGTACTAGGGTTCTCAAAAAATTTCTTGTAACATCATCCTCTGTTATGGTCCCACCAGCTCTTCCAATAGAATTAATAGTCTCCTTTAGTGTTGTACTATACTGTATTATGTTCTCTCCTTCCTTCATCTTCATAGAGTCAAATTATCCTCTTAAAATTTATTCTTTAGCCTTTTGAACATGTTGATCTCCACCATAGGTCAAAATAAGCTTATCCCACATTTTTTTTGAAGTAGTGCAATCATCAAGTTCATCATATTCTTGGTCGATAAGCGTAGAATTAATTTCAATCATAACTTGTGTGCGTTCCTTTTTCTATATTTTCTCACTGATAGTAAAAGGTTTAGTAGTCGATACTACATATTCATTATCAATAAAGTGAAGTACATACTCTCCTACTACAGACACATGCAGCCTCATTCTACTTTTCCATGTCGGGAAATGGTCCCTATTGATCTTTGGTGTTTCCCTCTTATTCATATTTATATCTTGACTCAAGTCCTTTTAAACTTATCACTTCAGAGTAACTTAGCTCTAATACCAATTTAAACTGAGCTCACTGTTTCAATTGGTAATACTGAATACAGTAAATAACCAATTCACCAAATAAACTTAATAACTTAAACAACAATACATCTCATATATGTAAATAATCATTAAAATTTAGCAACATCAGATTAACTCATATAACTCAAAATTTAACTCAGATGACGCTAGATTTAACGAGGAAACCCAATTTGGGAAAAAAAACTGTGGGAATTATAACACATAGTAAAAATGTACCCTTTTGAAGTATGCTTAGTTAAGAACTTATCCTATAAAAGATTACAAATACATTGTCTAAAAGTGACATTGTTAGGGGATTTACCTTAGATCTATTAATATCTTTACCCTATTAGAAATGGCCTTGTTAGAGGTCTCTAAACACTCCTTTGAAATGTTATAGACTAAGTCTATTTTTTAGAAATAGGACTGTTAAATCCACCCAGTTAAGATATTTCTCTGTTACAAATATTAATAAGCAACAATAAACTTGAATATGTAAATATAGAAACTACCTTTGCTTATGTCAGATCCTTTATTCTCAATTGAATACTATCATCACATACTCCATTGATCTCTTTCTCAAACTGTAGATTCTTCAATCTCTGTTTCTCTGTTCTTTTCGGTAAATGTTGTTCTTCAGCTTCTTCTTCTTCTTCTCTGTTCAATTAGCCAGCAACATCCATGTATTCATATTTCTTAATCTTTATATAGAAATAATTTTTCCTCTTAATCTCCTTAATTTAATTTTGCATGATTTGGTCTCATGCGTTCGATCATCTTCTTCATATTTTAGAATCGGGAAATTATCTCACTTTCACCTTGAAACTTGTACTTTTCTTGGGACTCTTCACAATTCTATCTAACTTCTTGATCTTCACCTTATATCTTCATATTGAATTTTCTCAGTCATATATCTTGTAACAAACATCATTTAACTCATTTCCTCATCCATCTCATCATCGCTTTGCATTAAATTTGATCTTATCATCATTTATAATCAATATCCACTACTCGGTAAAACTTGATTTTCAACTTGGTAACTACCTTTATTCACTACTCAGTGTCTAACTCATCTTTGGTACTCAGTGCTTAACTTTCACTTGGTGTTCAGTAACTTGTGACTGACAAACATAACATTCTACCAATTGACTGAATCAATTATACCAATTATATAACATCAAATATATAGTAGAAAACAACTATATCATCATTACTTCATCATTGTCTAATCTATATTTTTCATCCATTCAAGTTCTCCTCCTAATATATGATAACATAAATAAACTAATTAATCAATTTCTTGACATCAATGAAAAAACAATAACTGATCTAACCATTTCTACAATCGTGATACTTGGTATCACTCAGTCTTCATCATCTCCATCAGATATTCATCAGTTAATCAATAGCTAGCAAAGTCAATTGTTTTACACAAGAACACACTCACTTTGATTGTCAATCAAGTAAAGGATGCATTGCAAGAAGGTGGTAATATTATCAAATCTATCTCTAAATTTTCCCTATTTTTGAAACAATTAGCGAGGAAAAATTGTGAATCTCAACAGGAGCTTAGGTTACTTGTTGCAAATTTTAATCCTATACATGAGTTCGCTACTAATTTTGGTACTGATATTAGAAATAAAATTTACAAGATGAAGTCATATAGGAATAAAAAAGTGAAGAGGATAACTACCGTAGTACAGTTGCAGAGTTTGTTTATTCCAACATTAGAGATTTTTCAACATGGTGTGGAGGAGGTAGAGAAGGCCCTAACATCCCTTGTTGTATGCATAGTTGATGGTTTATAAGAGTTAGCATTTTTGAAAGGGGACATATTGTCATTATGAAAAACCTATTGAAAACTTGGACTAGTGGTCTATAGATACTGAAGGATAAGTTCAATGATGTTTTTAGTAGAATATAATATGATTATACTACTCTTACATTAATAAAATTTTGACACTTTTTGTAATACCTTTGGCATTATTGTCAAAGGGGGAGTAGTGTAGTGTAAAATTTGGCTAACTCCATGATAAATGCTATGTAATAGTTAAAGAGAATAGTACATATCTTTGTAATTCCTAGGTGGAGATTTTGAGCTATAAGGCATTGTAATGTAATGTAGTTTTCATTTATGCATTAGCTAGGAAACCTAGCAAAAAAAATTCTACTTGCTACCATTAATGGCATAGGGGGAGATTGTTTGTATTTGATGACAATGATCTAAGTTTTAATCATGTGTGTGTACTATGGTGTTTAAATTTCTATAAACAAGATCTACAAGGGGTATGAGATCATATTTATCGATAATGTTGAAGGATAAATTGATGAATTGACTAAGTGTTCAGTCAACCGGGTAGAAGTTGGTATACAAGAAAAAAACAAATGGATTTGGAGTTGGAGATATAATTAAGGTGTGTGAGAATACACTTCACATATAGAAAGTAATATACTACTACATCTATGATCACATTAGTTAGTTTGAAGATTGGAGCAAGTTAATTTTGATTTAAGTAACAGTAGAAGAAGAACGAAGGACATGCAGAGTCTGTTTGGTAAGATCATCTATCCGGTCACATTAATGTTACAAATGTTTGAATTATGACTTTATTAATTTTGGGTTTAATTTATTAAGTTCACCAATGCATTTTTCCATGATTAGATTTCAGTTTTACGCCAGTGCCCAATTTTTTTTTTTTGTAATGAAGGCCCACTTTGAAAAATTTATTATAAAAGATGGATGAATTTGAGATTTAGGGTTAATAAGGTCATATTTAGATGACGCAATAAGTTATTGTGTCTATGTGAATCTATTCTATGTTAGAGGAGGTTTTGTGATCTGAATTGTAGTAGATTTGTCAGACAAAAAGAGTCATTTTCAGATCAGTTATTCTTGGGTATTTCTCAAGGCAAGCCCTAATAGGCTTGTATCTTAAATAATTTAACAAGGTCACTCCTAATAGCATGAGAAAGATCTTTATCATTATTTGAAGCATAACTCCTCTAAAAAGGTAACTCTCAGAAGGAGTTTTAAATCCTTTAACAATGTAGTTCTTAATAGGACTTGTATTAGCTCTTAACTGAGATTAAAGTGCTCTTAAACAACTATACCACTAGAAGGGTGTTCGTAATTTCCCCTAACATTGTATATTTCTTTGGTTCTCTATTTAAATTTGTGGGTATCATCTCACAGGTATTTTGATCCCTCTAGCAAGGGTTTCCACAGGAAAAATCTTGTGTGTTGAGTCTACATTGTGAGAATGTTTTACTTGTTAAGTTTCTACATAGTATTTATATTTGCATGTTGGCTATTGTGGAATATATTAAAGTAGAGTTTAAGATTTTTTGTTACATAGATTCACCTCCCCTCTTAGTGCCTTTAAAGTCTAACATTTGCCTAATTCTTAAATCTAGATCTTGAACTGGCATATCAGTGTATTTTTTGTGTATATACATAGATAATGTCTATTACATATTATTCCATACTATTTACCTCATCTCCTTATTCCAAATTTAATCAATCAATGTACTCTTAGAGAAGGGAGAAAATATTACACTCATTCACCTACTGAATCCTCTTAAGAGTAGTGTGTTTTTTCTCTTTCCTAATTTAATGAAAGAAGATTGAATTTTTGATATGAAACTACCTGGATTGTTTGATCATCAAAGTGAACACTCATTCTAGGGTATGTGCAGGATCATCGTATGCCAAAAAGGGGTGATATGAAAAGATGTCATGATTGGTAGATTGATTGAAAAACAACTATAACTTTCAAATGATATAATATTTTTTTAAATATTCAACATATTTCACATTCTATGCTTCACCTACCACAATAAAAAAGGAAAAAAAAAAATCAATTTGATGAAGTTTAGACTAAGTTAAGGTGGTTAGACACAAGAGCTTTTATATTTTGGAAAATTTTTAGAAGAAAAATCATAATTAATTATTTACTTGAAAAAAAATTACACAAAAATATGCGTCACATTCGGAGATGAGTCTACTACTTATATATATATTCTTGTAAAAAAACATTATCATTTGATTGTGTTTACGGTGGTCAGACATACACCTACTTGTTATCTTTTTAGTCATGGTTGATTGATTGATTGAAAAATAACTATAAATTTCAAAAGGTATAACATTTTTGAAATCCAAAACTTGAGTCACATTATATGATTTACCTACTATAATAAAAAAAATTAAATTTTTTCAATTTGATGAAGTTTAGACTAACTTAAGGTGGTTAGACACGAGATTTTGTATACTCTGGAAAAGTTGAAGTAGAAAAATCATAATTGATTATTTACTTGGAACAAAATTACAAAAACATATGTTTCAAATCTCAACATGAGTCTACTACTTATATCTATAATCTTCTAAAAAAATATTATCATTTGATTGTGTTTAAGGTGGTCAGACATACACCTACTTATCTTTTCCTGAAATTTTCATACTGCCGCAATGAAATTTGAAATTTTTACCATATAGAATAATTTTTTTTCAAACAAGGGCTAGTATCTTAGAAACTGCATTAAATTTTCTATATATTCTCTTTTTACATATTTTTGATGTAATATATATAACTTGTTCAAATTTTTATGTGAACTTGTCCAACCCTGATTTTCTAAATTTTCATTGCCACTTAAGGACCTGTTTGGTATACTATGATCCTGCACATAACCTCCATTAACTTATTTTTTATCATTATAGGAATACACAGGAGGCGGTATGATAGGATTAGGAAATCCTCAAAAAAAATATGTGCAGGACAATTTTTTTTAATAGATATAGCAATAATAGGTGGTGTATAGGTAGGTACATTAGGCAAGGATGTTAGAGTAGGGATTGAATTATCAACATTATTATTAGGATTAAAATTATTAAATTATTTGAAATATATTTTCCTAGACTTTGTACCACCCTTATGGACCCTTGAATCAAGGGGATTACTTTATTCTTAAATTATGTTGTCAATCCATTGAATTTGCAATCTTTTTCAAATTATTAAAAATATTTTCTTCATGGCTAGGAAACACTCACCTAATGGGGTCCTCCTCATCATTTCAAGTATGATAAGAGTAAGTTTCAACAATGTTAGGTACTTCATATATTGGCATAGGGGTGACACCTAAAGTGCTAGGAAAAATTCTAGCTCACTTAGGGTATAAACCATTAAGGGAAGGCATATGTATATAACTTATTTATATGAGGATGTTAGATTTAGGGATAAAGGTCATAAAACTCACCTGTTCAGCTATAGAAAATGTCTAAATAATTTATTATTACTAACAAAATGACCATTAAACATTGTACATCATGATTTTGAATTGAGTCTGTAAATGTATAAAATGTAAATATCATACAAATTATATGTATAGATAAAAATTAGCATTAATAAATATATAAGATACATTGGATTAAGAAAAAAGTAAACTAGGAAATAGGGTTCATAAGAATGCATGAAAAAATGAGGAAGCTTAGTCCTATCTCCTCTTACATTAGTAGGATGATGAACCACTAAATGTAAAGAAGAATGAAGCACTAGGTGGATCCAATGATCTTTTTCTATAGGGGAGTATGGTGAAGCATTTTCAAATGGAAGATACAATATTGGAGAAAAATAAAGTGAATTAAGTGGCTTTATTTCTATAGGTAAACTCAAAATAAATAAATAGATTCTCATAAATATTTTGCAATAGTAGACTATTTATTTAAATGGCCTAAGATCTAAATTTAATGATTAAACAAAGGGATGAGGTCATGCAAGGAAACCTATTCCCAAGATCGAGGTGCTTACAATTTTGGTTCTAATGAATTGAAAATTGTAGCACTTTTCTTGATCTATCAATATATTTTTATGAACATCCATCACCTATACCTGGACACAGAAAAGAAGGAATGTGTTGTGTAAAAAGGGTTTTCCTAGGTTAAATCCAAGTTTAAGAATTAATCTTGAATTATAAGAAAGTGGAAATGTTATTAAAAGTATGATCAAGTATAGTAGAGGCTAGATCTAAAAATAAAATCCTCATACCATTGATAAACATTCCTAAGTTAACGAAGATATTTAAAGTTGAATCTATGTTGAGTTCCTTTGCAAGATTCTTATATTTAAAAATAATCCTTGTCTATAATATATTGATGCTTGATCTCATCTTAGGACTTGCAAATTCAAAATTGTAGCCAAGATCTTGAATTAGAATTAAGAGATATCAAAATGAAAGAGGATAATGTTTTTTTATACTTCTCAAAACATTTAAGGTGTAGAACATGATGACTATTGATGCAAGTTTTAAAATCTAGCCATGAAACAATAATTATTAATAAAGTTTAATTTCGGTCCAATCATCAAGGTATAGGGTGCCTTAATTGGTTCATTCTTCTGAATGGGTTGTCTAAAGAACCTTGTATCCACCCCATGTGGCCTCAAATTGGGCCCTAAGGTCCTATTTGGAAAAAGGAATCCAAAATTACACACATAATCCATTTGGATCAAGCATATCAAGACTGGAAGACAAAGAACCTCATAATGGGAGTAGTTGATCTAGAAATCACATATTAATTCAATTTATGATGCTATAGGAACAAATTTATTACAGACCCAAACATGTGTTGAAACATAATACTGACGTGTATAATAAAATTAAATAAACAAAAACCAATGAAAAACTCAAAAATGAGTCCCTTCTCATACAATTTTCTAGGCCATGCCTAATATATTAAATATGTGCCAATATTTATCCATTCATACCTATGAACAATCCACATGATCATTGTAATTGCGTATTGGCCAACTTTTGCAAATCTGATATTGTAATATGTTCACGAAGTTTGCACAACACCCTTCTATTCATTCATGGTGTAGATTGATGTATTCATTTATGAACATGTTTTATAGTTCAATTTATATCCAATTTTGTTGTTATATTGATGCACTAAGATTGTATTTCAATCCAATTTTTTGTGTTTATGACTAGATTTTGAATTGATAGATAGTGATGATATCATGATGAAATCATATTAAGTTGAGGATTAAAAGAATTTGAAAAATTAACTTTGAAATGAGGATAAGAAGTATGGAATTAGGGTGGATAGATGTATGATGCTACAAGCTATTTTATTATCTCTTCTATTATTACCAATGAGAAAATATTATTATAAAGGTGAGTTGTGTTGGAAATGAGATAATTAACTAAGAGGGGAGGGATGAATCATTTACTCCAAAAAATAAATCCTTTGTCCCTTAGATGTCCTAAACACTTTAAAATTTTTACTCAATCAATTAAGATATTCTTTTGTAACTCAGGTGTCAAAGAAATCTTTATAATATCCAATACAATTATACTTTAGTGATTAAGTGCAGAAACATAAAGAATGAAAAAAATAACATATACACAGGTGACACCAAGAATTAACATGAAACCCAATATGGGAAAAACCACCAATGTAACTAGTTATTATTTTTCACTCTTCTGAAGTGAGCCCTATTAGGAGACAACCATGTTAAAGGTTACAATAACACACGGTTGGGTGTGACCCTCTTAGAGGATTTAATCACCTTGTGAGGAGTGGCCTTGTTAGAGGTCTTCAACACTTCAACATAGAAGTTCTACCTTGTAAGATGATTTACAAAAAGACTATTAATTCTACTATTTTAAGAGATTTGAGATCATTGCTAAAATTATTTTAAAGTAATAATGAATTGACTTGTATGTGTAATAAACTATATTTCCTGATTCGTATCTATGTTCTGATTATGACTAGATCCTTGCTGATCAAATGTTCTATTGTAGCTCTGAGTGATCAATCAAAATCCTATTTAATTTCGCCTTCACTCTTCATGTCACAAAATTCCACACTTCTGCTTCTCCCTTTTTTCTTTTTCTTCCACTTGCACACACTCAATCCAAACTTGACCTTTCATATATATGAAGAGCCCTCCCAAGTTGGCTTGAATATAATTCTAAGTAATAAATCACATTTCAGTCAACCTCATAAAATCAATTAATTAAATCATTGTTAGTCAGCTACCACTAAATGCCCAACCATGACTGAAATGCCTGAGTGACCTAATAAATACTGAGCTTCTTCAATACCCGACTGAACTCAGTCAACACTGAAATAACTCATTATATTCACCAATTGTGCTCGGTATTAATGTAAAAATTAGTGTAACATCAATACATAAGTGTATATACATGTGTAAAATCAATGACAATACACAAATGAATAATTGTCTTGAACAATCTCCCTTGTTGGCATTGATGGCAACACAACATGTCATAATACAAAGAATTTTAGAGAAAAAGAAAATTTTCTTTAATGTCCTTAGCTTCATTTTGATTCTTTTCCAAAAACTCCCTCTGACATCAAAATCTTGCTTTACTATATAATCTTTTGTGATGTATCAAACTCTCCCTCTTTTGTCTTATTCTTATGTATTATAGAGAACTCTCCCTCTTTGACAACAGATGCCAAAGACTCCATAAGTTACATATCTTTTACACGATAAGACTCCATTTTCTCAATAATTTATAATTGTAATATTCTTGAATGTACTAATTCATCTACAATGTGCTTTGATGTACCTGCATCAACTGATAGATCTTCACTGCTGCTAGGGTTGATGCATTAGTAAATTGTATTTTTGTGAGCTTCAGTTAGGGGAAGCACACCTAGCTTTTCTCTAAGATACAAGAATGAATCCTTAGGTAAAGGTTTGGTGAATGTGTCTGCAACTTGTTCTTTGGTATTCACATATTCCAACCTTACTTCTTTATTTTGTACCAATTCCCTTAAAAAATGATACTTTATTGCTATATGCTTGGTTTTGGTGTACATCACAAGATTCTTTGAAATGTTAATGGCACTGGTGTTGTCAGAGTACATGATAACTCGTTCTTTTACTTCATCCTTCATTCCTAAAAGAAATTTCTTTATCCATATGATATTTGAATAGTTCACTGCTGCAGCAACATATTATGCCTCTACTGTAGACTGAGAGATACAATTCTATTTCTTGCTAGTCCAAGAAACTAAACTCTTTCAAAGAAAGAAAGCTCCACCACTAGTGCTTTTCCTATCATCGACACTTATAGCCCAATCAACATCAGTAGTGAATGTCGTTAAATCAAATTTTCCACCTTTCTTATACCATAAACCATAGTCTTCAGTACCCTTGAGATATCTCAGAATTCTTCTGATTGCCATTAGGTGATTGTCTCTGGGATTAGCTAAAAATCTTGCAACAATACCAACTTCCAATGTAATATCAGGTCTGGTGTAAACAAAATATTGTAATTTTTTAAACATGGATCTGTATTTTTCTAAACATGGATCTGTAGTTGGTCTGATCTACCTCTTTTGAATCATCATCCTTAGACAATTTTTGTTCAATACACATGGGTGTTCCAAAAGGTATGGAATCTTCCATACTAAATTTCTTAAGTATCTCCTTGATATATTTTGATTGAGTAATGTAGATACCATCCTTCATTTGATGTACTTGTATTCCAACAAAGAATTTGATTTCACCAAACATAGACATCTCAAATTCTTTATTCATAGCTACAGAGAATGCTTTGCATAGGTCATCATAACCTGTGAATAATATGTCATCAACAAATATCTCTACTAACAGTATTTTGTTTTTTGGTCCTTCTTTGATGTACATGATACTACTATCATTAATTCGCTGAAATCCAATAGTTATAAGATAGCTATGCAGTCTTTCATACCAGGCTCTGGGTGCTTGCTTCAATCCATACAATGCTTTGTGCAGCTTTCAAACCATATTCCTTCTGCTAGGATGAAAGAATCCTTTTGGTTGTTCAATGTAGACTTCTTCTTCTAGGATTCCATTGAGAAATGCAAATTTCACATCCATTTGATATATTTTGTATCCTTTATGTGCATCATATGCTAGAAGACTTCTGACTCCTTGAAGTCTTGCAACATGAGAAAAAGTTTCTCCATAGTCAATACCCTCTTCCTAAGCATATCCTTTACAAACTAGTTTAACCTTGTTTCTACAAAATTTACCATTTTCATTTATCTTGTTTCTAAAAACCCACTTGGTTCCAATCAGATTCTTTTCCTTTGGCCGAGGCACAAGATTCCAAGTTTTTTTCTTTTCAATCTGCTCAATTTCCTCGTTCATTGCCTCTATCTAGCCCTCATCATTCAATGCATCTTTAAAAGGTCTAGGTTCAAATTCACTTAGTAAACATGTACCTTTGAGTTTGTTCCTTGTCATCACACCTTCTATCTGACCTCAAATTATGCTCAGGTGCATGATGCCTTCTAACATATTTTTAAAGTACTAGATCCTTCAGTCTAAATTTTGGACTTGATCCACTAGGTCTTGTTAGTAATAATTGAGAGGGGGGGGGTGAATCAGTGGCCTCAATAATTTATCCTTCAAACTTAACCACCAATCTATAAAACTCATATTATTATGTCCCTACAATATGCATGCCATGAAATACTACTAATGATTAACTATCTATTGGTTTTCTCTGTCAATCCTTATTCTTTTTGTATTACTAATAAGCTGTATAACTATTTACCAAAACTTAGTAAATAAGCAGAGTATACCGATCAATCTAGAGTTATCTATGTAAGATAAAAAATAGTAAAGAAATGAATCATGCACACATAACACATGAATTTTAATGTGAAAACCCTGTTAAGGGAAAAACCACTAGGACCGGTACCCCAAATTTTCACTCTTCTGAAGTGAGCCCTGTTAGGAGCCAACCTTGTTAAAGGTTACAAATACATTGTTAAGTGTGACCTTGTTAGAGGATTTTATACATAGAGGTTGTCAGTTAGTATCGGGAATCTATTGCTACCATCCTTGAATAAGCCTCCTTCTTAGACTGTCAATAGGTATCAGGCAAGTCCATTGCTACTTTCATGAATCAACCATTTTGGAACTCCTTGAGATGTACCTCAATATATAGAAGAGTGTTAAGTCCTGCTCGATTAAGAGACTTGATGCTTCAATGGCTAAACTAAAACACTATGACCTGTTCATATTTCAACTTTCAATTGCATATTTTCAAATCTATTTAAGTACATTACCTCTTTGACCAATGTATCAATTCAATCCTTGTGCTCCATACTTTCTTCTCTGTGATGTTGTGCTTATTGTTCGTCGGTGTCTGTAGAATTCCTTAGCTCTTCCTTCAACTTTTTTGATAGCACTGCATGAAGTTGTTCTTCATTAGTTTCTCTTCAACATCCTCTTTCTATTCACTGCCCTTAATCCCATTCGTAAATGAATTAAGCTTGTCTCTTATATAGACATAATATTCATTGTTTTTTTATTCTTGATTCTTGGCATGATAAACAATCTAGCCAATTAGATTTAAACCATAACTCTTGATTTTTGTTGTAGATATCTTATTGCCAACTATACAAATAATATTTAAATTAATCACTTATCTTTGGTCGAATAAAACAAAGTAGACAACCAGTTATGTCTATTTTTAGCTCTGCCAGCTAGATATTTTGTCATTTTCTAAACTCTATATTCCGTCGGTCATCGCTGCAGTTAGTCATCAGTGACAATTGACAGTTCCATCGGTGAGACTCCAATTAGCTTCATGATCTCCATCTGTCGGGCATCATTTAAATTTTAATCATTGGGTAACACTGTCTTTAGCTCGCTGAGAAACCTTTAGACTTTTCTCGTCGGGCATCATGTGGTTTTCTTCATTGGGAAACACTATACTTCTGATTGTTGGGTATCACTATGACTGATCTTCTTTTCTTTGTCTATTGGTGTGCACTCTGTCAGTGTTGTTTGTCACTTAGTGAATACATGACTTTTATGCATTGTTGAAAGCATAACCTTTATTCCTTTGATTCTCTAAAGTCTTTTGCATTATGTACATGACCATATAGATGATATCAAGTTGACATCAATGACAATACAATAAATTAACTGATTTAATGCCTTGTATTATCTTTTACTTAACATTGTCAAATATTCAATCAGTTACATGTCATCAATCTCTCCCTTTGGCATTGATGGCAGCATACTATATTATCACACTATACAATTTCTAATACAATATGAAATACAACAGTTGAGATTTATCAAACTACCAATCTTTTTGTTTTGATAACTGATAAATGTCTGACTATTGGTAAGCTCTGTATTAGCTTAGATTTGATTATTGCAGCTCTCTGTATTCAGATGTGTTGTGTTCTTTCTTTGTGTCAATTTCTCTCCCTAGACTATTCATTCTCTTTTGATGTCTTTTTCTCTTGTCAGCAACTCTCCCTTTGTATAATCTTTCCATATAATTTCTCTCCCTATTGGAGTAATGTGATAATGGATAATCTGTTTCCCTTTCTAGAAAGATCTAATAATATGGATAATTTCTCTCCCTTTGACAATAATGTGAAACAAATATCTCACAAATATCTAACATTCATGTCAAAAAATCATTTCTCTCCATCCATAATATATTCCTTGAATTTCCCTTATCTATTAGTAATACATCAATATGCTCTTGTGCTCGGTGATAATATATACCTGTGTATATATAGATGTATCCTTGAAGTTCATCTCTTTGCTTGCATCAACATTACTGATATTCTAATAATATGTAGGCTGATGCAGCCTTCTAGTCATTTTACTGACTAGTAGATAAGGGTTTGACCCCTATTCTCTTTCTCAAGTACTCAAACGTATCCTTGGGCAGTGGCTTGGTGAAGATATCAGCTAATTGTTCTTTGGATTGCACATACTCAAGTGTCACCTCCTTTGCTTGAACTTGTTTTCTCAAATAATGATACTTGATTGCAATGTGTTTAGTCTTAGCATGCAAGACTAGATTCCTGGAAATTTTTATTGCACTTGTGTTATCACAGTAGATAATCACTGGTATGAGGATCTTCATATGTATACCTTCCAATAATTATTTGATCCATACAATACTTAGAAATTTGCAGTAGCAGCAACATACTCTGCTTCTGCAGTAGACTGAGAGATGCATCCTTTCTTCTTGCTAATCCATGTGACAAGTCTGTCACCCATAAAGAATGCTCCTCCAATTGTGCTCTTACGGTCATCAAGATTTCCATCCCAATCAGTGTCGGTAAATACCTTAAGTTCAAATTTTCCTTCTCTTCTATACCATAAGCCATATTCCTCGGTATTCTTCAGATATCTTAAAATTATTTTCACAGCAGTCATATGTGATTCCCTGGGGTTAGCAGAAAATCTAGCAACTATTCCTACTACATGTGTAATATCTAGTCTAGTGTGTACAATATACATGAGTTTTCCAATCATTGATCTATACAAAGTCTGATTTACCTATGTTTTCTTGTCCTCCTTTGTCAACTTACATCCAGTATCCATCGGTGTTCCAACTGGTTTGGAATCTTCCATCTTGAATATTTTCAGGACCTCTTTAATGTATTTGGACTGTGTAATGAAAATGCCTTAACTTTGTTGAATGATCTGTAGACCAAGAAAGAACTTGATCTCTCCAAACATGGACATCTCAGAATCTTTTCTCATTTCATTAGCAAATGATTTGCATAGCATATCATTTCCTCCAAATATGATGTCATCAACAAATATTTCAGTAATCAAACTGTTAGCATCAGTATCTTCCTTCAAATAAAGATTACTCTTTTCACTAGTCCTTACAAATCCAATACTTATAATATATGAATGAAGTCATTCATACCAGGATCTAGGAGCTTTTTTCAATCCACACAAGGCTTTATGAAGTCTACATACAATTTTTCTCTTGTCTGGATCTACAAACCCTTATGGTTGCTCAATGTATACCTCTTCTTCAAGTATTCCATTTAGGAATGCTGACTTGACATCCATCTGGTATACCATGAATCCTTTGAATGCAGCATAATCAAGTAGTATTCTCACACCCTAGCAATGGGTGCAAAGGTCTCTCCATAGTCAATACCTTCCTCTTGTGCATACCCCTTGCATACTAGTCTTTCTTTGTTTCTTGTGACTTATCCATTCTCATTCAGCTTATTCCTGGATATCCATTTAGTACCGATGACATTCTAGTCATCTAGTCTTGGCACAAGTGACCATGTATTGTTCTTCTCAATCTGCTCAATATCATCATTCATAGCACTTATCCATTCTTCATTATCAAGTGCAGCATTCACAGATTTTGGCTCAAACTCACAAATTAAAAAAATTGAGTTTAAATAGTTACTTCTCATTCTTGTACTAACTTTCTTATCTGTTATGATCTGGATCTCTCGATGGTTCCTTCTTAAATATCTAGCAAGAACTGGTTTAGCTCTTTGTTTATCATCTTGATCATCATTTTGTCCTTCATTCTGTTCTTCATCACCTTGCACATTATTTTGATCATTATCCTGACCGTTAGTATTTGCAGATTGACCGTCAGTTACAACATCATGTTGTTCAAGAATTAAGCACTATAGCTTGGGAAGAGTGTTGGGTTCTTCATAGTATAAAAACTTGTTGTAGTCCTCTGGTTCTTTTGTGCTTTCCAGTTCGTTCTTTTCTACAAATTCATCTATCTTTACATTTGCACATTCAACAATTTTGTTAGAGGCCTTAATAAGACATTTATAAGCCTTGCTTTTGGTGGAATACCCTAGAAAGATACCTTCATCACTCTTGGCATCAAGCTTTCCATTTCTATCATCCTTTAAGGTATAACATTAAATACCAAATATTTTGAAGTAACTTACATCAGGTGGTTTACCATACCATAGCTCATAGGGTGCCTTCTTTGTGTCCTTCTTCAATTGTACTCTATTTAATGTGTAGACAAAAATACTGACAGCTTCCCTCCAAAATATTTTAGTGATGTCTTTCTCTATCATTAGTGTTCTAGCACAATCAACTATGGATCTGTTCCTTCTCTCAGCAATCCCATTTTGTTGTGGTGTTCTTGATGCAGAAACCTATCTTTTTATACCATGCTCATTATAGAAATTAGTGAATTCATCTAATATAAACTCTCCTCCTCTATCTGATCTCAAGCATTTCAAATCCTTACCGATTTGTTTTTCTACCATAGCCTTATACCATTTAAACATCTTGAATGATTCACATTTATCTTTTAGAAACATAACTGTCATCATTCTAGAGTAATCATCAACAAAGAGAATAAATGATCTATCTCTATAATAACTCTTTGTCCTCATTGGTCCACATAGATCAATATGGACTAGTTCTAGAATATCATCAAATGTATGGGTTCTACTTTTGAAACTAGACTTTGTCATTTTACCTATTTGACAATTCTTGCACATGATGTTTTTGGGCTTTGTCATCGTCGGTAAGCCTCTTATATTTCTCCTTGTGCTTATTTTCATCATGTTGTCAAAATTCACATGAAACAATCTTTTATGCCACAACCATATGTCTTCTTTTCTAGTCATTAAGAAAGTGGTGTTAGTATCATTCAGATAGAATAAGTTACCTTAAGTATGTTCACCGGTACCAATCAATCTTCCTGATTCATTAAGGATCTTTGCCTTCTTATTCTCAAATGCTACTCTGTGACCTGAATTATTCAACTGAGAAACACTTAATAGATTATAATTCAATCCTTTTACCCAATAAGCATTTTAACATTTAATCATTTTATTCAACATTATAGTTCCTTTACCTTAAACTGGACAAGGTGTATTATTACCCATTCTTATTGTACCACCATTATAATACTCAAAAGTGTTAAAATTTTCTGTCATCGATCATGTGGTGAGTGCAGCCACTACCTATAATCCAGAAGTCATTCTTGATAACCTTAGATATGACTACAGATTCTACATACCTTTCATCTTCATCTGAATCATCTTTCATAGCCACAAACACCATCTCAATGTCTTCATCAGGTTCGGTGTCAGTATCTTCATCTTTGCAAGCAGCTAGGTAGCTGGATTTCTTGCCTTTGTCATTGTAGTCTCAAGTATCTCATTTTTCTGATTGTTGGTAACTTATGTAATCCTTGTTATTGCCTCTGTAAGATTTCTTCTCAAAAGATCTATCATTAACTCTATCATCTTTTCTTCTGTTAGGACATCTTGTAGAAAAGTGTCCAATCTCTTTACAATTAAAGCATACAAGTGGTAACTTTCTTTTGTATTTACCTTTGCCTCTCTACATTCTTCTAGCCATAAGTGATTCTATTTCATCTAGATCTTCTTCTTCACTTTCACTTTCACTATCTCTTCTAGATGTGTGTCTATGACTTGATTTTCTTATTCTCATAGAAGACTTAAATGCAGACTCTAAGTTTGGTAGGGCACTTATCAAATTTATTCATCTCAGATGAAATCAGTCTACTAATTAAATTATCAAGACTAACTTTATTGTTTGCTACTGCTCTTATTTCTTGAATGGTAGAAACTCTAATAGCATATACAGGCATTAAGGTTCTTAAGATTTTACTTACCACTGTCTCCTCTTCAAGTGTACCTCCAACTCCTCATATAGAATTAACTACTTCTTTGATTCTTACGCTGTAATGTGTGATGTTTTATCCTTCTTTCATTCTGAGATCATCAAACTTTTCTCTAAGACTTTTTTCCTTGGCTCTTAGAACATTTGTATCACCTCCATGTACAAGATTCATTTTTTCCCACATCTTCTTTGTAGTTTTGCAATCTTTGACATCTTCAAATTAAGCATCAGAGAATGACGAAGAAAGCTCTATGACCATGCAGTTGTGGTCATGCTTATCTCTCAATTGATCTATTGTCAATACTCTTGTGGGAAACACATATTCAGTATCTAGGAATTGAGTAACATCATTAGCAATACCTGATAAGTGGAGTCTTATCCTTCTTTTCCATAAAGAAAATTTGTCTTTGTTCAACTTGGGTACATCTCATCAAATCATCTTGTGATCTTGACTTAGGTCTTGTAACATTCCTTTCTAACAACACAAGCTCTAATACCAATTGTTAGTAATAACTGTGAGGGGGGGGATGAATCAGTGGCCTCAATAATTTATCCTTCAAACTTAACCACCAATCTATAAACCTCGGATTATTATGTCCCTAAAAGATGCATGCCTTGAAATACTACTAATGATTAACTATTTGTCAGTTTTCTCTATCAATCCTTATTCTTTCTTGATTACCAATAAGCAGTATAACTATTTACCGAAACTTAGTAAATAAGAAGAGTATACCAATCAATCCATAGTTAGCTATGTAAGATACAAAAATAGTAAAGAAATTAATCATACACACATAATACATGAATTTTAACATGGAAACCCTGTTAAGGGGAAAACCAGTGGGACCGGTACCCCAAATTTTCACTCTTCTGAAGTGAACCATGTTAGGAGCCAACCCTGTTAAAGGTTACAAACACACTGTTAAGTGTGACCTTGTTAGAGGATTTTATACATAGAGGTTGTCACTTAGTATTCGGCATCTATTTCTACCATCCTTGTATCAGCCTCCTTTTTAGACTATCAATAGGTATTGGGAAAGTCCAATGCTACTTTCATGAATCAACCTTTTTGGCAGTCCTTGAGATGTACCTCAATATATAGAAGACTGTTAAGTCCTGCTCGGTTAAGAGACTTGATGCTTCAATGGTTAAGCTAAAACACTATGACTTGTTCATATTGTAACATTGAATTCTAGATTTTTAGATCTATTTAAGTACATTACCTCTCTGACCAATGTATCAATTCAATCCTTATGCTCCATACTTTCTGCTTTGTGATGTTGTCCTCACTTTTCATCAGTGTCTGTAGAATTCCTTAGCTCTTCCTTCACATTGTTTGATCAACACTGCATGAAATTGTTCTTCATTAGTTTCTCTTCAGCATCCTCTTTGTATTCACTCCCCTTAATCCCATTCGTAAATGAATTAAGCTTGTCTCTTATATAAACATAATATTCATTGTTTTTTGATTCTTGATTGTTGGCGTGATAAAAATTCTAGCCAATTAGATATAAAGCATAGCTCTTGATTTGTCTTGTAGATATATTCTTGCCAACTATACAAATCATCTTTAAATCAATCACTTATCTCTGGTCAAAAAAAATAAATTAGACAACTAGTTAAGTCTATTTTTATCTCTGCCAGCTAGATATTTTTTTGTTTTCTGAACTCTCTATTCCATCAGTTAGCGCTGCAGTTAGTCATTGGTGACAACTGACAGTTTCTTCGGTGAGACTTTTGTCATCGAGCATCCTGTGGTTTTTCTTTGTTGGGCAACACTATACTTCTGATTGTCGAGTATCACTATGAATATTCTTCTTTGCTGTGTCCATTGGTGTGCACTTCATTGGTGTTGTTTTTCACTTAGTGAATACTTGAATTTTATGCATTGCTGAAAGAATAACCTTTGTTCCTTTGATTCTCTAAAGTCTTTGGAATTATGTACATGACTGTACAAATGATATCAAGTTGACATCAATGAAAATACAATACATTAACGTGTTTAATTCCTTGCATTATCTTCAAGTTAACATTGTCAAACATTCAATCAGTTACATGTCATTAGGTTTTTCATTCTCAAACATTCTTTCATGTTGCTCTATCTGATGCTCTGGTTCCACTATCTGTGACTCGGGTTCCTCTACCTGAAATTTGGTTCCCTCTGTCTGTGACTTCGTTCCCTTTGCCTATGACTCAGCCTCTTCTACCAGCATCTTGGGTTGCATAGTTTTCAACTCAAATTGCATAGTTTGTGCTATTATATTTAGTGTTCAACGGTTGTGTTGTCCAATCACCATTGCTCGATTCATAGGTATAGTATCAGGTTCATGATACACAAATTTCTTGTAGTCTTCAGCCTCTTTACTGCTCTTCTCTTCACATTTTTCTGCAAACTCATTAATCTTGACATGTACACTTTCTATGACTTTGTGAGTAGTAAGATTCAGACATTTCTATGCTTTTCTTTACATGAGTAACCTAGGAATATTCCTTCATCATATTTTGCATCTAGTTTTCCATTTATTTCTTCCTTCAAGATGTAGCATCTACTTCGAAACACTTTGAAATAATGAACATTAGATTTATAGCCATACCATAATTCAAAAGTTGTCTGATTACTACCTTTCTTCAGGTCAACTCGATTAAAGGTGAACAATGTAGTGTTGATGGCCTCCTTCTAGTATTTGGCAGCAACATTCTTTTAAATCATCAGGGTTCTGGCACAATCCATAATGGATCTATTTATTTTTTTCTGCTATTCCATTTTTCTGTGATGTACCAGGGGCAGATACCTATATTTTGATTCCTCTCTCACTACAGAATTAATCGAACTCATCAAAAATGAATTCTCCTCCTCTGTCAGATCTCAGGCATTTTAGTTTCTTTCCTGTTTCCTTTTCAACTCTTGCAAGATACCATTTGAATTTCTAAAAAATCTTCTAATTTGTCTCTGAGAAACATGACAGTCATCATTCTAGAAAAATCATCCATAAATCGAATAAAATAATTCTCTCCAGTATAGATTTTTGTTCCTATTGGTCCACATAGGCAAGTATGTACCAATTCCAAGACTTCATCAGTATTTTAATTCTTTCTTTTGAAACTTGTCTTTCTCATCTTTCCAATTTGACATTGTTTGCATATTTCTAACTCGGGTTTCTTCAAAATAGGAATACCTTTGGCTCTCTTGTTCTTGCTTATGTTTACCAGATTATCAAAATTTACATGACACAACCTTTTGTGCCATAACCATCTTTCTTCTACTTGTGCAAAAAAGCATGAACCTTCAGTGGGATCAAGATAGAATAGATTACCTTTTGTTTGTCTACCAGTTCTAACTAGGTTCCCTTTTCCATCAAGGAGCTTGGCCTTTCCATTATTGGATTGTACCTTGAGTCCAATGTTTTTCAGCTATTCTAAAATGAGTAGATTTCTCCTTAATCCTTCAACCCAATAATCATTATCACATTTGATTCCATCTGTCAGAATAATACAACCTTTTCCTTTCATAGGGCAAGGTTCATCATTCCACAAACTGACACTCCCGCCATCATAGTGTTCAAGATGTTCAAATTTTTTCTTACCACCAGTCATGTGATGAGAACAACCACTATCAATTATCCATGTGTCATTTTTACAGATGTGTAAGAAAAGTCATGTCTTTTCATCTTCTTCATCTGACTCATCCTTGATAGAAATATAAACCATTTCATCTTCTTCTTAATCACTATCACAATCTTTAGCAATATAACAAGAATTCTAACCTTTGTCCTTATAGCTTTTGTAGTTCTTGATATCCATGAATTTGTTGAACATTTTCTCAACTTTTTCTTCTTTGTTGGGACACTTTGTAGCAATGTGGCCAACCTTATTGCATGAGAAACAAATCAATGGTATCTTTCCTTTGTATTTTCCTTTTGCATCTCTTCTTGCAAGTAATTCTTTAATGATGTCAAGATCTTCATCATCAGATTCATCATCACTATCACTTTCAATCTGCTTCCTGTTAGAATGAATTTAGAATAACTGAGAGGGGAGGGGTGAATCAGTTATCCTCCGGTCTAGATGTAGCAAATAAAAACTTTCTGTACTTCAGATCTACTCGGCAGCAGTAGCATAAATCAACAACTTTAATCATGTAGTTTACTGTCAATTAAAATTAGCTTGTAGTAACATAACAGTAAAGAAAACCATAAGTATTCACACAAGTTGACACAAGTATTTAATGTGGAAACCCAATATGGGAAAAACCACCTGTAACATCCTACCAAGTTTTCACTCTTCTGAAGTGATGCCCTGTGAGGAGCCAACCATCTGAAAGGTTGCAATAACACGCTGCTAGGTGTGACCTGCTTAAAGGATTTAATCACCCTGTCAGCAGTGGCCTTGTTAGAGGACTTAGAACATTCCAATCTGAATGTCACCTTGTTAGAGGATTTATACAAATGACTGTCAAGTCAACCTTGGTAAAGGATTTAACTGATACAATGGTAAGAAAGTAATCAGTAGTTTGTGATCTAGTATATACAACTTACTTCGCAAATTTAGATCCAACTATAGCTTTGATGTTAACTTACTAGGTAATCTGCATTGTCATTTCAACCTCCTGATCTACTTGGAATTCATCAAGCCATCACACATGCAACACTTTACTTCTGCCTTTTGCCTTCTTTGATAGATCATGCTAAATAGTAAATAAACTATCCAAAACTTTTGCATACACTCTTCTACACTTAATGAATAACCCCTGAGGTTATCATATACCTCTATATCTAGGTCAGATAAATCTTTTGCCTCTTAAACAAGATCATAGATCTTATGTTAGGTCAGATCCAATGGATCATCCCATCTTTGCATTATATTTACTTCTCCAAAGTAGTCTCTAATTAAATCTTGAAACCATGCATTAATTACAGTTACCCATATATTAAATGACATGGATCAATATTTAATTAACATTACATATCCTAATAAAATCAACTAAGTCGGCCAAAGATCTAAAATCTCATCATTAATCCAATTACTGTAAGTCGGCCTTCATTACCGTTTCCACTCATAAATTTCAATGGTTCTCGGCATTGAGCAACTTTACTCATCACAAGAAACTTTAATCGGCACAAGAAACTTTTCTTGGAACAAACCAAACTTGCTCGGCACAAAATAGCCAGAAAAATTGTCTTTGAAAGATAAAAAACTAATTACTTTGCCAGAGTGCCAACTGATCAAATACCCTTTGAATTGCCTTAACTCAACCATTCACTTGGTCTTCTTGTGAAATCTTATTCATCAACAATAGATATGGTATTCAAATAGATAGAAATAGTCTCACCAGTAAAAGGTTTGACATCAATGAAAAAATAACAATTGCTTGCAATGTCACTTTCCAACAATCTCCCTCTTTGGCATTGATGGCAACACAAAATATTAAAACAATGATTTATCAATCATAGTTACCAACCAATCCAAAAATTCACCTGTGTTCCTTGATATGAACAAATCTTCATTAATGTCTTTAGCTTCATTCTGATTCTTATCTATAAAACATTTCTCCCTCTATGTCTAATCATTTGTAGACTCCCTTTGAGTAGATAATCACTTCAATGTTTTCAATAGTAACTTCTGTTGGAGATTTAATTCTGAATAGTTGATTGATTGTATGTTTGTCATTGATGACAACATATAATACATAGTAGTACTTCTATATGTACTTATCCATATGATGACAAGAAGACTTGCATGGATAGATACATTCTATTGACATGTTTATTATTCTATGTTCATACACGCAGACCCAGATATGATATTTCAGTAAAGATATGTAATTCTGTTATTGACAGTTACAGTTTTGGAGGAATAACGGTTTAAGGCCGCTGTATGTAACGTGTTTATTGAGTTGCACCTATCTTTAGGATATGTGTGTGTATATTCATGATGAGTTATGAGTTTTTGATATTAATCTAAAGGCACCAAATGTATTTCAAAAAGATTACAAAGTTATGGTTAAATTGGTGAAGCTGACTTAGTTAAGTGACGCGCCTATTTAGTTTGTACTTGCACATTTGTAATTATGCTTGTATGCTTAGTAGAGCTGACAAGGATGTTATGAAGAGTTGTTTAACAGGTCCCATGATCTCATACTTGGATTATGTACTTATAGAAGGTCATTTGTGATAAGAATATTTGCGAAAGCTAGAGATAAGAAAAGCAGAGCAGAGTGTTAAAGCAGTAGAGCCATATTTATCATATGTTGATAATATAGATATTGAATTTGAACCTTTTAGAATATAGATAAGATTTTTGTAGAGCTTTACAAGAGGTTAAAGCATCGGCACACAAAAGGAACTGATCAGACAAGCAGTGTCACAAGTAGCATTTCATCTTGTTGATACAGTGTGTATTAAATAACCAGAAGGTTGTAGCCTTCACCACTTGGACAGTGAGTCCTTGGACAGTGAGTCCACCACCCCTAATAGGGTTATTGTAAAAGACTCCTAAAAGGGTCAGACCCTTAACCAAGCCACTATACTACTACATTGTAATGAACAACTCCTAACAAGGTTGAAAGATCTTTTAACAGGGATTACTATAACTAGTATAGTTCTTTGTGGGTGCGAATTCCCACCGTATTTTTTACTATTTGGTTTCCCTGTAATCAAATTGTGTGTTGTGTAATGTGTTATCTGATTTTGCATTTACTTTTTATCAATCTAGATTAATAAGTATAAGAAAAAGATAAAGTTGCTGATAACTGATTCACCCCCCCCTCTCAGTTATCCCTGAAGTATTCTAACAATTGGTATCAGAGCCAAGTGCCTTGGAGAGAAAGC
>MU225233.1:349939-364852 GCA_018584345.1 Thuja plicata | reverse complement strand
TAGAATACTTCAGGGATAATTGAGAGGGGGGGGGGGTGAATCAGTTATCAGCAACTTGATCTTTATCTTAAACTTATTAATCCAGATTGATACAAAGTAAATGCACATTCAAATAACACATTACACAACACATCAATTTGGTTATGGGGAAACCAAATGGTAAAAACCCCGGTGGAAATTAGTACCCACAAAGAACTATACTGTTTATAGTGATCCCTGTCAAAAGATCTTCCAACCCTATTAAGAGTTGTTCATTACAATTCAATAGTATAGTGACCTAGTTAAGGGTCAGATCCTGTTAGGAGTATTTTACAATAACCCTGTTAGGGGTGGTGGACTCACTATCCAAGTGGTGAATGCTACAACCTTCTGGTTATTTGATGCACACTGTATCAACAAGGTGAACTGCTATTTGTGACACTGCTTGTCTGATGAGTTCCTTTTGTGCGCCTATGTTTTAACCTCTTGTAAATAACTACAACAATCTTATCTATATTCTGAAAGCTTCAAATTCAATATCTATATTATCAACATATGATAAATATAGCTCTGCTGCTTTAACACTCTGCTCTGCTTTTCTTATCTCTGGCTTTCGCAAGTCTTCTTATCACAAATGACATTCTATAAGTACATACACCAGGTATGAGATCATGGGACCTATTAGACTACTCTTCTTAACATCCTTGTCAGCTCTACTAAGTGTGCAAGAATAATTACAACTGCGCAAGTATAAACTAAATAGACGTGTCGCTTTACTAATTCGGCTTCACCAAATTAATCATAACTTTGCAATCTTCTTGAAATATGTTTGGCACCTTTAGATTAATATCAACAACTCATAACTCATCATGAGTATACACATGCATATCCTGAAGATAGGTGCAACTCAATAAACACGTTACATGCATCGGCCCTAAACCTTTGTTCCTCCAGAACTGTAACCATCAATAACATAATTACATATCTTTACTGAAACATCATATCTGGGTCTGCATGTATGAACATATCATAATAAACATGTCAACAAAATGTATCTATCCATGCAAGTCTTCATGTCATCATATGGATAAGTACATACAGAAGTACTACTGTGTATTATATGTTGTCATCAATGACAAACATACAATCAATCAACTGTTCAGAATCAAATCTCCAACAGACAGTATTGGCAAGTTTGATGCTAGAAGTGATGAAGGTATTTTTCTTGGTTACTATACAAAAATCAAAGCTTACAAATGTTTCAATTTGAGATTAAAGAAGATAATTGAAAGCACACATGTTAAGATTGATGAGAATTTTATGATTCAAGAGAGGTATTATGAATATGCACCTTTGATTAAAGATGAATCCAGACCTAACAGCAAAGATACTATGATTGAAGAAATGTTTGATTGCATTGATGTCTCATGCAATGACCCTAATTCAAGCAATGAAGAACAACATATTACAGAGGAAGAAGTCACACCTAAGGTTCGTAAGTTTCAATCCAGACACCACTCTAAAAATGATATCATTGGAGATCAGAGCAGCAGTGTTTTGACTAGATGAAAAGCAAAGAATATAATAGTGGATGAAGATGTATGTTTACTTTCACAGATTGAACCTTTAAGTGTTGAAGATGCTTGTAATGATTCTTATTGGAAAAATGCAATGAAATAAGAACTAGATCAGATAATCAAGAATGACACATGGGAATTGGTTCCTAGACCAAGTGATAAAACTATGATTAGAACAAAATGGATTTTAAGAAACAAAATGAATGAAGAAGGTATAGTAATAAGAAACAAAGCAAGATTAGTATGTAAAGGATATGCGTAGAGAGAAGGAATAGACTACACTAATACATTTTCCCCTGTGAGTAGACTAGAAGCCATAAAATTATTGTTGGCATATGCAACATTAAAATACATTAAAGTTTATCAAATGGATGTCAAATCAGTTTTTTTGAATGGTGACTTAAAAGAAGAAGTCTACATAGAACAGCATGAAGGATTTAACCTTTCAGATAGACCAGACATGGTATGCAGACTGAAGAAAGCACTTTATGGACTTAAACAGGCCCCAAGAGTGTGGTATGAGAGACTAGATGGTTATCTCACCAAGATTGGATTCAAGAAAGGAGCAACAGATTGCAACTTGTTCACAAGAGAAACACCCAGTGGAATACTATTATTTGCCATATTTTTTGATACATTATCTTTGGAGGTAATGAAAATATTCGTATAACATTTGCAAAAGAAATGCACAATGAATTTCAAATGAGCATGATTGGTCCTATAAAATACTTTTTAGGACTGAATGTAAAACAGAAAAATAAAGGAATATTCATTAATCAGTCAAAATATGTGAAGGAAAAGCACTGACCATAGGATCAAATTTAACTTAACTACTTGCTAATCTCCACTTAAAGGCTTGAAAATTGGCCCACCAATCACCACATGTCTATCTGTCATGATGCCTTGGTAAATAAAGAACTTCATCTTTGTGTTTGAGGTAATGCACCATCCGTTCATTCTAACTCACACTTGAACTTAACCTTTAACTAGCCTTTAACTCTGAGTAGTCAGTTCCCTTTATTTCAAGTCGCTGACTAATTTCTTAACCCTGAGTCACATTCAGAGATTTAGGGCCAACCACACAATCAAAAAGACATCTACGACCCTCACTTGATAGCTGAAAAAAGAAATACTTTGACTTTAATCTAGAGATCCAACGCCAACCACATGATCAAAACAAGATTGACAGCCTGCATGTGATCTACCAATCAAAAGAGCATATTCCTTTTCATTCTGAGATTAAGAGTTAAAGTTCACACCAAGTCCCCAGATAAGAAAGAATATTCCTTGGTTGAGCACATTAAAAATAAAGCATGTCGGGACTTAGGAAAGATAAGAAATATTAACTGAAGATCACGACAAGCTTTAGGAAGATAAAAGGGGCCCTGTCCAACATGAGAAATAAGACACATTACTTAAATATTTAAGTTACTCTAAATAGAAACTTCAAATTATAACAGGGTCATGAGGGTTTAGGGTCTTAGGATTTTATGTGAAAGAAATGTTACCCAAGTTTCCCCATCATGTCCAAATTTTGTTACAAGTGGAGTAAATGAGGCTCCCACAAGGGTAGAGCCCAAATTGTATTAATTATGCACCTTTATGTGGTCTTTACCTTGTTCTCTGCATCTTTCTAAGTCTGGTTTTAGCCCTTCATATCTTAAACACGCTATGAAATTTCTTAAAACCCTAAGTTCTTTAGTGGCTCTTCTAATTCTTCATTACCTTTTTGCCACTTAAATTTCTAATTCATCACATGTTTTAAGTTATCCGCAGCGGGTCCAAGTTGTTTTTCCTAACAGGCTTTAGATTTTCCTAAGTTTCTTTCCCTAAGTCCCGTAATACTTTATTTACCTTAAGCGGCTGCAAAATCATTTTGATCCAACGGTCGTTGTTATGCCTTAATTACTGAGATGAAGGTTTTTACTCATTAACGCATCAGGACTTGATGACACATGTCTGTAGAGGGGCTGGGCTAGTCTAAAAGAGTATGTTAAAGATCAAGCATGTCTCTTTTGATCCAACGGTTTGCATGATCCATTGGTCACCAAGATGCAGATGTTTAATCTTTGACGTATTGCACCTTTGTGTCATGTGGACAATGGGGTCACCTTTTTGACAAGTAAAATTTAATCTATGATCATGTTTTTTTTTATCGTGCGGTCAATGCTATCTGTTGATGGCCAAGATACATATAGTTAATCTTTAAGGCATTGTGCCATCGCACCATGTGTCTATGGTGGGGCCAAAGCTGAGATCAGTGGGAGGTTAAAGGGAGGTTTTATTAGAACCAATGCAATGCTTGGCGCTATCCCTTGATGGCCAAGATGTAGATAGTTAATCTTTACAGCATTGCACTATCATGCCACATAATATCTAGTGAAACCCTAATTTCTACCATGATCTGATCGGATTGATTTACTCTCGATCCTATGTGCTGGGAGAGGTTGTATATAAGTTTTTTTAGTTGCTTTTGTAGTAATTTTTTTCCATCTTATGAAATTTCTATGGCATTCTCTTAGCCCCCGAGTTTTCATCTATTTGTAATTTCTCATTGAGATTCAGATTATGCAAAGAATTTTTGTGACATTTTCTCTCTCTCTAGATTTTCTTGTCTGTATTTATCTTTTTTGAAGCATAATATAGTGGCTAATATTATAGAAATCTTAGATTTCTTGAGCCCTCTTGTTTTTTGCATCTCTTTGCACTATTGTGGATCATTAATTTAGATGATCTTATGGATTTTGTTCATCCCCTGTCATTTTGTCTCATTTTTGTGCCCATTTTCTGGAGTGAATGTTTATTTGTAGGTCATAGTCTATGTCTATTTATTGAATAAGCTATTGTTTGTGAAATATTTTATTTCCTTGAATAGCCTCTTTTCATCCCAAATCTCTCTATGAAATACTTATGCAAGTCTATTTAGGAAGTTGTGCTTGTTTAGATCTAGAAATTTCATGCTAGTTGTTGGTTATTGAGTTTTTATTCATATCACTTTCAGTGTATCACACTGTAGGTTAAGTTTTTATTACTTTCCCTTCAGTTTTCCTTCTATCCCTTTTCATTCGAAGTTTACTTTTCAAGTTTAAAGAGAAAAAATAGTTGATTATCCAAGAGGAATCGACCTATAATACAAAGGTTCACTTCAGTTACCATAGGTCCCAAAACATGGAAGTGATTCCCATGTTATACCAGATCATTAGACTTCATAGTTTAATAGGGTGCAAATTTGGTGTATAACGGTTTTGGCATTCCTAGTGGGACCACCCAAAAAAAGTTCATCTGTCATGATTATGTTATCTCTGATATGTTGATTACATAGTACTGATCTAGAGTGGTTCTTTTTAAAGTATATCTAGTGACTCCATTGGTGTTAAGAACAAGAAGATCTAATTCTATTAAAGCTTATGAGAAGTATAGAAACAAGGAGTGCAAAGCCTTCTTAGTTGTTGTAGTTACGTCCAACAAAAAGAAAAGGGAGATAATCTAAAAAGACATCCCCTACAAGGAGAGTACAATCTACACCCCTTATTTTAGGGAAGAGACCCTTTCTTTTTCATTCAAAAATGCAAGGAAGGTCTTTAAGAGAAGAGTTGTTAGTAGATTTGACTTCACTCACTCGTTCAAGTGCAACCCACATAGTTTCTATCCAGAAATTCATAGTTTCTACAATGGAAATAAAATTTGCATTTGTACCCTTTAATCAGGGTGGTCCATTGAATTTTTCTCAACATCATGATGTCCCTCTAGCAGCACTAAATTTTTTTCCTGATTTCACAGGTGAAATCCCTACAACAGCTTGTAAACACGTTAGAGATGTGGCTATTATATGTAATATACACCATGTCACTAAAGAAGATGTGCATACTAAGTTGTTACCAACCTCTTTTAAGGGTAAAGCCCTAGAATATTTTATAACTTTATTAGTTGGTTCCATTGATTCATGGGACAAACTTGGAGACTCCCTGAACAGATACTTTGAAGACAGGTCATATCATTTGTCCCTAGTAGAGATACTGACTACTATAAAAGAGCCCCAAAGAATAGATGACAAATTTCAACAATAGATTACTCAAGAAATGGAATAGGATCCCTATATTTGTAAGGCCTTCAGTAGATTATTCATTTTTTGTATTTCTTGAAAAGCTTAAATAGAAACATATCTATCATGATCCAATCTATGGGAGGTACTTCATTACCTCAGGCTTTTGATAAAGTTGTTAAGGCAAAACATTGTCTAATTCAGGTCATTATGATAGCCCCAAGGCCACCCATTCCTATCCTCCCTGACATTCAGCCCAACATGCCTATGAATATTCCTCCATTCACTCCTATACCTACTTTGGTAACACCTCAGGCTAGTTCAAGTAGTGGGGAGTTAAAAGAAGGCTTTTCCCAAGAACTGTAAGAAATGAGAAGTAATCAACAAGAAAAAAAATAACTTATTGTAAAATATTAGTAATGAGTTGATCAATATAAAAAATAAGAATCAAGGGAGTAGACCATATTTCCAACAACAAAATCAAGGTCCTAACCAGCAGTATCAAGATCAAGGACAATCCTATCAGCAAAGTAGACCACCATATTAGGGAAATTATCAAGGTCAAAGGCATAATTTTAATCAGAAGCCATTTAAATCTTACAACCCATCACCTCTCAACTCTACAAATCCAGTCAGAGATATGGTTCCAAGTCAAAATAATATTACATTAGAGATGAGTGGTACTTTCCTTGTAGCCAACCACATAATCAGACTACATGTTTGAATGGGTTGAGGAATCAAGAACTTATGGCACAAAATGTCTAAAGCACCCTATCAAAGGCATCTTCTAGTGGGTTAGTACCCTAGAAAGATACACAACCTAATGAGACTACTCTCTTTAGTTTGCAAGAGGAAGAGTTTAATGGAGTAAATAGTGAACCTTCAATTGCAGCCAATACTTCATCTAAGAGAAAAGCCCAAGACATGGAGAAAGAAGATGAGATGGGAAAGGCCACTACATCTGCAGGATCATCACATACACCCATTATTGACATACTTAAAAGACCTCTTGTCATGCCAGTCAAAGAGAGTCAATCTCCCAAGGAGATTGAGCCTATAATTGTGAAAGCACATCAAAAGTCCATGCAGCAGTACCATTCAACATTGTGGACAATATGAAAAGGATGAATGTGACTAGGACCATGTGGGACTCCTTAGCTATTCAAAGGAAACCAAAAATATTGAAGAAGGCTATGGGTGGAGAGGCAATCCCTTAACAACCCACAAATGTTGTAGTTAAGCCAGTGTTTGTCAATAGTGATCAAGAGAAGAAAATTCCAAGAAGTAACACCAAAGCATATGCCATTTAAGATAGGAACTTAAAACCCCCTCCCTTTTATGTATCATTAATTATTGGATATTTTCTAGTACATAATTCTATGGTAGATAATGGGGTTAATACTTTAGTCATTCCTAAGAAGGTATTTGATCAATTAGGACTCAAGTATGAACCATTTCAAAAGAAAGTAACACAAATTGATGGTTCATCAGTAAAAAAAATAGGTCTGGCCAAGGATACAAGTTTTGTCCTATTGGAAATACAATAATGGGAAAGCAAGATACTGAGAGGGGGGGTGAATCAGATCTTCAAAATTAAACACTTAAAACAAACTGATCCACATTCATACATATATGAATCTAATGTAATATAAGATAGCATCCACACAATGAAATAAATAACTCTTGACACAAGAAATTGGTAACCCAGAAACCCAAATAGGTAAAACTGGGGTGGGGATGACACCCACAAAATTATCCACTACTGCAATAATAAAGTGTGCCTGCTAAGGATACAGAAGTTTATTACAAGATGCAATATAACCTGTTAAAGGTCTGTCCGGTTAAGAGCTAAAGATCATTACAATCTACCCTGTGAAAGGATTTCAACTTACAATAAAGTAAGCACTCTGTTAGGAGATTTAGAAAGGTCTGCTAGAACCACTCTGTTAAGAGATTTTCACCTGATACAATGATTAGAATGTCTCAAGATTGGTCCTTCATTATGCACTCCGATGCTGATGACAGATCTCCTCTTTCCAGTACCTTCTATGATCTCACAATCTGATATAACTTAACTCTGTTGTTCACTATGTTGTCTCTCTACTTGATATTTGCTTCTTAAAAAAATAACCCTCTATGCATTTCACTTCAAAAATGCAGTCACCACACACTTCATCTTCTCTCTTCTTACACACAAAATAGGGTTTAGAAGCAATCTAATATATTTGTTCAAGTTTGATAGTGAGATCTAGATCAACGATCAAGATCTAATACCCATACCTTGATGGTATTACAATTAATGATTACAATAGATCATGCATAGGATAAAAAAATTGAATTCATAACTAACTCCGTAGAAAAATACAAAATGCATACATAAGTTGGCCCAAAAAGCTTATACAAGTCAGCCTGATCACTTATCCTTGAAGTTTGAATCAATCCAAACATGTATACAAAAACTACTTTGCTCGGCACTTGACTTATTTATCGCTTGGCACTTAACATCTCTATATCCTACTCAGCTCAGCAATGTAACTCGGCTCGGCAATGTATCTAGGCAAATTGAATACTTCTCGGCAATGTTGCTTGGCCTTGCATAGTTTTAGCTCGGCCACAGTGATAGCCAACTAAAACTACCTAAGTGAATGACTAAGTGTTGGTCACTAATCATCATGATAACTTAGAGATTAACAATCTCCCCCTTTGATATTAGTGGAAAAAACACACTTATCATTACTTCTATTCATTTCATCAAAATGTTGCCTAAGTATACTAGGTACTCCCCCTAGGAATATACTCAGAATTATTCATACAAAAATATTACATGCCTTCAAAAAATATATACAAGTGTACCTATTCTGTACTGATGTATCATATTGTATCCTTTCCAACTTCCTTACCAACTCCCCCTTATTTTTGTTATTGATTGCTGGTGGGGTTAAGTCATACTTATCCAAAAATGGTTTATGAAGCTGCAGGGTGGATTCAAATGTAGTATCCCAACTTTCCTTAGAAATCTTCATAACTTCCAATTTTATTTCTACCTTGGCAGATAGACTTGACTAAACTCTCTACAGTTGAGAGATTTGCATTTCTCTGTGATAACTCCTTTGCAATTGAAATTTCCTTCTATATTACCTCCAAGTGAGGCAACATGAATGTCTAAATAGTTATCAATTTGGCCCTAATTCGACCATCTTTAGCCATAAGCTTGGCTATTCTCCGTTGTGCATTGATCAACTTAGTAAGATGTAAAGAACTAGAAGTAATATCCTTACCCAAAGTAGTGCCAGTTGATCTGAAATCTAACTGTAGCTTCCCAATAAGCTATAGATTATCCTTTGTAAAAAATTCAACATCACATAGTTTCTTGTACAAAGAATAAACATTGGCTGTAACTTTCTCTAAAGTTTCTACAAGAATAGAAAGTTCAACATGTTTTGTTGCAATCTCTTCTGAGATTTTTTCCATAACTTTGCTTTCAAATCTTCTCCTGGACCATTGTAGATGTTTTTCATTGCTGTCTATGTCATCATCAGTTACCTTCTATACAATGTTAACTAATTGATCAATAATTGGAGCTTGAGGCATTTCATTCTCTAAGTCAAAAGCCTTTGCAAATATATCTTTGATGTCATGCAACACCTCCTTTTTCTTTTGTTCCATCTTCATCTCTTCCTGCATATTCTTCCTCTTAAGAAATTCTTGAAGATTCCCTATTTGTTCAAAAGACAATTCATTGGGATCCCATTGTGGAATCACAATTACCTCATCTAATGTTACATCTAGAATTTGAGACTTCTTCTTTAGAACTTTCTTTTTCTTAAACTCTGGTGAACTTATGCTCAGCTACATAATACCTTTTCTTGTGACAGTGTCAATGTACATTACCTCTTTTAATTCTATCAATATTGTCTGTGGATTGGGCATACCACCAGTTTTAGGACCTATGGGATTGGATGATGTAGAGTGTGGTAGATCAACCAACACTTGCATTGCCTCTTCTTCCTTAGGCTTATCAATAGTATTCGTTACCACTACTCCACTATCTAAAACTATTTTCACAACCTCTAAAATAGGTGGATTCTATGAAGTTACCTCTTGTGCATTTGTTTTTTGTTTCTCTTCAGCTTTCTGATCATTGACAACTTCAATTATCTCATCAGATGCTGTGGTATTTCCTTGTTCAGTATCAGTTGCCTTAATAGGTGAATTAATGTATGTACTGTTGGTTGTATTTCCTATTTTTGCTATTTCTCTTGGTTCCTTGTCCTGCTCTCTGAGTTCTGATGTGCTCAATTCAGCTATCTCTCATTCCTTGTGGCCTTACTTCTGCCATGTTTTAGGTTTTCAAGTCTAAAACCTTGCTCAAATTGCAAAAACCCTGAAAAACCCTAAGTCTTCCAAGTGTTAAACGATGAATGTAAACCCTAAGTCATGTCTTATGTTTCAGCGTTACTTTTTCATTCACTTAAGGCATGTGTTTTAAGTTAAGTCACCTCGTCATGTTACCCCAGCTGAATATTCCAAAGGTCTTCCCGACTTTTCTTTTTCCTTGTGTCGCGTAGTCTCGTTTAACTTCAGAATATTCCTTCAGCATTCTGAGACTTAGCGATTTCTTTCAGTCGGGTAGTCGCAAGATATCCATGTTATAAAGCTTTGTAAAGATGGGACCCACTATTAGTCAGGTGATCACAGCAGAAATTAAAAAGTTATGAAAATTTTCTCAGAATTTGAGATTACTCCATGTCGCGTTATCGCCAAATCCAGCCAAAGCTAACAGTTAAGTCAGGCCTTCAGTCGTGTGGTCTCGGAATAGAATGGCGGTTAAGAGATTTCAGCTCAGACTACGCGACTAACCATTTGAAGTTTACAGTATTGTTTAGTCGGGATGTCACCAAAATAAGATAATGCTTCAGCTTTCTGTATGCAGCAAGAGGACCAATGATTGAGTGACATATGTCACAAGATGGGTGGCTGTTGAGAGAAGGTAATCGCGTGGCCGCTAGAAAAGAGAAGTGGATTTAGCAACTTTGAGACTAAGGTGCTTTGCCTTCTATGGCGGTGTCTGGAAATAATTTAAGGGCATGTAGAAATATTGAGCGATTAAGAAATAGCTATCAGATGAAAGAATCAGAAGATCTAACGATGGTTGCGAAGTCTGAATAGAAAAGTGCCCCAGGGAAAAAGCCCTCCCAAATTGGCGATTAGGGTATGTCACGCAGTCGCCAGAAGTGAGAAGGGGGCACTTGTAACATGTTAAGGTAAATTTCAATGCTCAGGATTTGATTTTGCGATCAGGCGAATAAAGGTTGTCGCATAGTCTTGAAACAGAATAAAAACACTCAGCGACAAGGAGATAACTAAAAAGGTTAAAGGTAATGGCTAGTCACCAGGTCTCAGAAAGAATGGTGGGTTACTGTTAACTATGCATGACTTTGATTTCAGTTGGGTCGCATGATCGCCAGATTTTCACTTGGGTCAACCAAAGTTAAGAAAACACATTGTCGCCAAGTCTTGAGATAGAACCATGGTTAATAACAAAGGCCCATGACAAAGAGACTTAATGCAGTCGCAAGGTCGCCTGATTACAAAATCTAAAAAATGGCGACAGTTTTCTGATGTGATAGAGTAAATATTTTGGCAACCAATCACAAGCTCGTATTTTGATTACTAAGAAGAAAGAGTAGCTGAGATGTGAGACAAACAACGAATTAAAATGTGACATGTTAGCTCTCTTAAACGTTATATGATTTCTCTGAGGATTCATTTTTGAAAATTTGATTTCCTGTCAACTTCAGCAACTATGGCTAGGTTTTTCAAGTTCACGACATGGTAAATTAATAGCAGAATTGATGTTTCCGAATTATGAACTGTGTACTCTGAATGAAGGCTATAAGGAGTTGATAGTGCATTCATTCTCATTCACCGTACTTTTAGTTTTTAGAGCCAAGTTGTTAATTTACAGAGGAGTGATATTTTGCGCGTTTGCAATGTATCCAAAGATTGATCAAAGAGTTCTAAATTGTAGGAGATTGTTCTTAGAAAAAATAGATGATATTGGAGATTAGATTTGTTTCAATATCGGTAAGAAAAAAGTAGATTCAAGCTGTTGCAAGGATGAGCAGAGCTGTGAGTGTCGCTTCAAAAAGTTGAGCAAGTGGAGACGAACAGAAAGGAAAAGCCAGTTTCTCTGATGAGTTTCTCCATCTTCTGCCAGGTTCAACACAGAACAAGAAGGCTGATGCTAGTGTCCTCCTGGATGAGTACAAGAACATTCGAGATGCTGTGACACTAGGCACAACAGGTTACTCTCCTTTCACCTATTTCTATAAAAACTCTAATAAGCCCATCCCAGTTTCAAACCCTTGGACATGTGGTCTTGCTAGGTTGTTTGTTCCTGATGTTTTCTTAGATGTAGACCTATTTCTAGACTTAGAAAATCACTATGATGCCCTGACAAAGACCATCAAGAGGGATGATGGAATTTCCCTGCTAATTCTAAATAGAAACTCATTCATGCAAGCCTTTGGCTTATTCAGCACCATGTCAACTAAAATTGACATGACAAGGCAAGAGAAGAGATATAGTTCTAAGCCTGGTATTGCAAAAGGCTTGTTGCAAAAGCATATGTTAAAAGAATTGAAAAATTACTTAGGTCCTATGGTTGAGCCCTATCCATATTATTACAAGGACCTACACCTCTACATCAAGTATAAAATATATGCCCTATGTAGAGTGCTAGGGATAGATGGAGATACAGAGAGAATCAGTTCTGGCATCTTAATGATGGTACTAGACCTGCAAGAGGTGCATTCAAGCACCAGCTATGATTACATACAACATATAATTGATGAAATGCATGAGGGTTTTGTTGCAACTCGAAAGAGACTAAAGAATCCCAAGGAGAAAGAGCCTAAATTCTTGCATTATTCAGTCCTAATGCACCTTCTCTTATATTTCAATTTTGTAATCATGGATACGCATAACCTGTCTCCTCAGAGATTCTATCAGACACAACCAAATCCTATCCAGTTTTGGGTTAGGGTTTGGAATTATAATTCTAGGGAATGTGACTATTGTGCCTTTCAAAATTGGATTGTGTATCCAATTGTGCAAAGTTTGGGGACTAACACGACTAGAGTCCCATTGAAGATCATACAATTGCTTAGGCCCTACAACTATAAAGAAAATTGGTCTGGAAACCACAACTGGGGTGATTTCTTCTTGTAGGAGAATTTCACCATTATCAGAGTATATGGGTGTATTCATCCACCCTATTTGTTTCCTTATCATGTGCCTGTGCGAGTAGCTGCTATGGAATTCATTTGGCAGCTGATGCTAACAGATAATGAGCACTTTGCACCACACAAAAAGGGGACTATAACCCCTAGGCAGTTCAAAATTGCAAATTTTACAATTGGTAAGAATGCGATAGATGAAGTAGGTCAATGGTTGGAGAAATACAGAATGGGGGCAGCCCCTTATAGGTACATTGACCCAGAAGGCTTCATGGCAGGGGTTAGGAAGTTGTATACTCCTACTATCCCTAATACTAATGTTCATTGTGAATGTATAGAGGAAGATTCAACAAGAAACTTCTTGGATGAAGATGACATTCATATGAGAAGACTGAGAATCTAGGAGTTGCTGAAGCTACAGACACAAATAAAAAGAAATGGGTTGTCATTTGGGGGTTTTTACCCTGATCTCCCATATTTTGATAGGATTAAAGCCATGATAGACAACTATTATGTGCTAGTAGAGCAATTGGATACAGTCTTGGATAAGAAAGGTGCTCAGTCACCTGTACACTTAGAATCAGAAGAGGAGAGTGATGATGATAGTGATTATAAACGTCCTCCTATGAATCCTCCACCACAACAAGCCCCGGAGAAAGAAATGGCTGAGATCCCATAGTTGCAGGGAGTAGAAGGGAACATTATAGATCTTACAGTAGCTACACAGCCAGATGATGTAGAAGAACCAACTATAAAGAGGCAGAATTTGGAATTAGGACATCCTTCATTGGAAGGAAAAAGTAAGAAAAAGGATAAGGCTAAGGCCTTAGTATGTGGCACCAGGATATATGATCAGAACCTGAGAAAAGCAATCAAGGAAGGAAAGAAGCAACGGCCTGACCTAGAAGATGAGGTTGAGGTACCACTCAGGGCCTGTGTTGATGAAAGATTGCTTCATCATCAAAAATTCCTAGATGATGACAGATTTGTAAAGACACAAGAGTTTAAAGACTTCCTTAGGTGGCACAAAACAGACCAAATAAGGTCCCAGTTAACTGTGGATGGAAAAGAAATAATTACCAATGAAGCCCTAGTGGCCTTACAAAATTATGATCCTAAAAATGAGGATATCTCGCCTGACGATGCCAGGAAGATGGTGCTAGGAAGTGGGATATTATTGGCTAAAGGATGGGATTTAGCATCTGATTTCATCATAGATAAAATCATAAAGAAAACTGACCTTAAAATGGTTAGTGAAGTCTAGGTGGGAGAAATGATCAAAGGATTTGGGTATAACCCAAAGTCTCAGGCCTTTGCAATGTGGATCTTAAGCCCTAAAGACCAGAAGCACCAATTGGTGAATATTCAAGAGAATATGGTGGGCAATCAGATGGTGTGGTCAGTACAAAATATAGGGGACTTAGAAATCTCCCAAATTATGCCACACTGGGCCCAATTGAATGAGGATAAGACAAAATAGTTGTCTGAAAGGTATACTACTCTGTTGGAAGAAACAAGTGCACTGTCTAAGGATAGAGACATGTGCCACATACAACTATACCAGAGGGATCAGCTAATAAAGACATTGACAGATGAATTGGAGGCAAAGCCTAAGGTAGTGTATGTGCCTGCACAACCACCACTAATGCAGATTGAAGATAAGCCTAAATTAGAAGAGGCTGTGGAACAAAAGGTGGATGAAGAAAAAAGAAATGAAATAGCCTTGAAAGCACTGAAAGGTATATTAAAACATAGGATTGAGATTTTAAAAGACAAAGCTGATGTTGTAATTAATACATATAATAAGATGCCAGTATTGCATACTAAGGTAATGGGATATCTTGCAATTCTAAATCCTTACTTCACAAAGTGGTCTGCCAGGGCAAATTTGTTTGAGAAATTGTCATCTCTACAGGCCATAAGACCTGACTTTCCTGCAATATTCACAGAAGTGGAAGATGAGATCAAAAGAGTAAACATTTCTCTCTCATTCTTCAAAGGAAAGTTGAACCAGATAGAGGCTAAATTGAGTCTCTTTTCAAGTGATTTCAATAGGTTTATTCCTGCCTTAAAA
>MU225233.1:299897-342220 GCA_018584345.1 Thuja plicata | reverse complement strand
CTGTATGGGGCATTGATTTTATTGGTGAATTTCAAGAAAAGTCTAGTGCAGGGCACAGTTGGATTTTAGTTGCCACAGATTACTTTACTAAATGGATTGAGGCTATTCCCACAAGGAAAGCAACTAGGAAGGTGGTTACTGAATTTTTGCTAGAAAACATTTTGACCAGATTTGGTGTGCCCAATAAATTAATAATGGACAATGCTATGAGTTTCAGATTAGAAGAAATGACAAGTTTCTGTCAGCAGTATGGGATTACAATATCTTATTCATCCCCATATCATCCACAGGCTAATGGACAAGCTGAGTCTAGTAATAAAAGCATATTGAAAATATTGAAAAGAACTCTGGAACAAAACAAGAGGACATGGCATACAAAATTGAGATTAGCTCTTTGGGCTGATAGGATAACACTTAAGAAGGCAACTGGTCAATCACCTTTTGAGTTGGTATATGGTTTACAAGAAAGGTTGCCTATTAACAATTTATTTCCCATTTTCCAATACATACAAGAGGAACATTTAGATGTCTCTAATAATATGCAAAATAGAATGATGTAGCTGAATGAATTGGATGAAATGAGGAGAAATAGTTAGAAAGAAAATGTGAAGCTGTAACAGAAAATGAAATATCTATTTGACAGGAGGGCTACTAAGAGAAAGTTCCAAATTGATGATTTAATTCTCCAATGGAATGCAAGGGCAGAGGATAAAGGCAAGCATATGAAGTTTGAGTCTTTGTGGCTGGGACCGTTCATTATTGCAGAAAAATTTGGCAAAGACTCATACTTGTTGAAGAATATGGATGGAGATCTTTTTGAGTTGCCTATGCATGGGCAGTTTTTGAAGCCTTTCTTTGAGTAAAGGTCCAAGGTGCACAATCAAGTATGTATTATATTCTCCTTTCCTTTTCCCTTGTTTGTAAATTTTTTACTTTTTTTCGTTTCTATTTTAGGGTTTTGCTCCGTTGAATGGGGTCTGCAACCAGAGATTCTGTGGTTCTTTGTCATAAACTGAGTTTAGCCAATCTGCATCAGAGCCATTGTTGGTTGTATTTCCTATTTTTTCTAGTTCTCCTGGTTCCTTGTCCTGCTCTCTGAGTTCTGATATGCTCAATTCAGCTATCTCTCGTTTCTTGTGGCCTTACTTCCGCAATGTTTCCAGTTTTCAAGTCTAAAACCTTGCTCAAATTGCAAAAACCCTAAAAAACCCTAAGTCTTCCAAGTGTTAAATGATGAATGTAAACCCTAAGTCATGTCTTATGTTTCAGCGTTACTTTTTCATTCACTTAAGGCATGTGTTTTAAGTTAAGTCACCTCATCGCGTTACCCCAGCTAAATATTCCAAAGGTCTTCCCGAATTTGCTTTTTCCTTGTATTGCGTAGTCTCATTTAACTTTAGAATATTCCTTCAGTGTTCTGAGACTTAGCGATTTCTTTCAGTTGGGTAGTCGCAAGATATCCATGTTATAAAGCTTTGTGAAGATGGGACCCACTGTTAGTCAGGTGATCGCGACATAAATTAAATAGTTATGAAAATATTCTCAGACTTTGCGATTACTTCATGTCGCGTTATCGCCAAATCCAGCCAAAGCTAATAGTTAAGTCAGGCCTTCAGTTGTGTGGTCTCAGAATAGAATGGCGGTTAAGAGATTTCAGCTCAAACTACGCGACTAACCGTTTGAACTTTGCAGTATTGTTTAGTCGGGATGTCGCAGAATAAGATAATGCTTCAGCTTTCTATTATGCAGCAAGAGGACCAATGATTGAGTGACATGTGTCATAAGACAGGTGGCTGTTGAGAGAAGGTAATCGCATGGCTACCAGAAAAGAGAAGTGGATTTAGCAACTTCGAGACTAAGGTGCTTTGCCTTTTGTCACAGTGTCTGGAAATAATTTAAGGGCATGTAGAAATATTGAGCGATTAAGTGACAGCCGTCAGATGAAAGAATCAGAAGATCTAACGATGGTCATGAAGTCTAAAGGGACAAGTGCCCCAGGGAAAAAGTCCTCCCGACTTGGCGATTAGGGTATGTCGCGCAGTCGCCAAAAGTGATAAGGGGGCGCTTGTAACATGTTAAGGTAAAGTTGAATGCTCAGAATTTGATTTTGCGATAAGGCGAATAAAGGTTTTCGCATAGTCTTGAAACAAAATAAAAACACTCAGCGACAAGGAGATAACTAAAAAGGTTAAAGGTAACGGCTAGTCACCAGGTCTCAGAAAAAATGGTGAGTTACTGTTAACTATGTGCGACTTTGATTTCAGTTGGGTCGCATGATCGCCAGATTTTCACTTGGGTCAGCCAAAGTTAAGAAAACACATTGTCGCCAAGTCTTGAGATGGAACCATGGTTAATAACAAAGGCCTATGACAAAGAGACTCAATGCAGTCGCAAGGTCGCCTGATTACAAAATCTAAAAAATGGTGGTAGTTTTCTAATGTGACAGAGTAAATCTTTTGGCAACCAATCACAGGCTCGTATTTTGATTACTAAGTAGAAAGAGTAGCTGAGATGTGAGACAGACAATGAATTAAAATTTGACATGTCAGCTCTCTTAAAAATTATATGATTGCTCCAAGGATTCATTTTTGAAAATTTGATTTCCTGTCAACTTCAGCAACTACGGCTAGGTTTTTCAAGTTCACGACATGGCAAATTAATGGCAGAATTGATATTTCTAAATTATGAGCTGTGTACTCTGAATGACGGCTATAAGGAGTTGATAGTGCATTCATTCTCATTCACCGTGCTTTAATTTTTCAGAGCCAAGTTGTTAATTTACAGAGGAGTGATATTTTGCGCGTTTGCAGTGTATCCAAAGATTGATCAGAGAGTTCTAAATTGCAGGAAATTGTGCTTAGAACAAACAGCTGATATTGGAGATTAGATTTGTTTCAATGTTGGTAAGAAAAAAGGAGATTCAAGCTGTTGCAAGGATGAGCAGAGCTGTGAGTGTCGTTTCAACAAGTGGAGCAAGTGGAGACGAATAGAAAGGAAAAGCCAGTTTCTCTGATGAGTTTCTCCATCTTCTGCCAGGTTCAACACAGAACAAGAAGGCCGATGCTAGTGTCCTCCTGGATGAGTACAAGAACATTCAAGATGCTGTGACCCCGGGCACAATAGGTTACTCTCTTTTCACCTATTTCTATAATAACTCTGATAAGCCCATCCCAGTTTCAAACCCTTGGACATGTGGTCTTGCTAGGTTTCTTGTTCCTGATATTTTCTTAGATGTAGACCTATATCTAGACTTAGAAAATCACTATGATGCCTTGACAAAGACCATCAAGAGGGATGATGGCACTGCCCTGCTAATTCTAAATAGAAACTCATTCATGCAAGCCTTTGGCTTATTCAACACCATGTCAACTAAAATTGACATGACAAGGCAAGAGAAGAGATATAGTTCTAAGCCTGGTATTGCAAAAGGCTTGTTGCAGAAGCATATGTTAAAATAATTGAAAAATTAATTAGGTCCTATGGTTGAACCCTATCCATATTATTACAAGGACCTACACATCTACATCAAGTATAACACATATGCCCTATGTAGAGTGTTAGGGATAGATGGATATGCAGAGAGAATCAGTTCTGGCATCTTAATGATGGTACTAGACCTGCAAGAGGTGCATTCAAGCGCCAGCTATGATTACATACAGCATATAATTGATGAAATGCATGAGGGTTTTGTTGCAACCCAAAAGAGACTAAAGAATCCCAAGGAGAAGGAGCCTAAATTCTTGCATTATTCAAGCTTAATGCACCTTCGCTTATATTTTAATTTTGTTATCATGGATACACATAACTTGTCTCCTCAGAGATTCTATCAGACCCAACCAAATCCTATCTAGTTTTGGGTTAGCGTTTGGAATTATACTTCCAGGGAACGTGACTACTGTGCCTTTCAAAATTGGATTGTGTATCCAATTGTGCAGAGTTTGGAGACAAGCAAGACTAGAGTCCCATTGAAGATCATACAATTGCTTAGGCCCTGCAACTATAAAGAAAATTGGTCTGGAAACCACAACTGGGGTGATTTCTTCTTGGAGGAGAATTTCACCATTATCAGAGTATATGGGTGTATTCACCCACCCCATTTGTTGCCTTATCATGTGCCTGTGTGAGTAGCTACTATGGAATTCATTTGGCAGCTGATGCGAACAGATAATGAGCACTTTGCACCACACAAAAAGGGGACTATAACCCCTAGGCAGTTCAAAATTGCAAATTTTACAATTGGTAAGAATGCGATAGATGAAGTAGGTCAATGGTTGGAGAAATATAGAATGGGGGCAGCCCCTTATAGGTACATTGACCCAGAAGGCTTTATGGCAGGGGTTAGGAAGTTGTATACTCCTACTATCCCTAATACCAATGTTCATTGTGAATGCATATAGGAAGATTCAACAAGAAACTTCTTGGATGAAGATGGCATTCATATGAGAAGACTGAGAATCTAGGAGTTGCTGAAGCTGCAGACACAAATAAAAATAAATGGGTTGTCATTTGGGGGTTTTTACCCTGATCTCCCATATTTTGATAGGATTAAAGCCATGATAGACAACTATTATGTACTAGTAGAAAAATTGGATACAGTCTTGGATAAGAAAGGTGCTCAATCACCTGAACACTCAGAATCAGAAGAGGAGAGTGATGATGATAGTGATTATGCATGTCCTCCTATGAATCCTCCACCACAACAAGCCCCAGAGCAAGAAATGGCTGAGATCCCATAGTTGTAGGGAGCAGAAGGGCACATTATAGATCTAACAGTAGCTATACAACCAAATGATGTAGAAGAACCAGCTGCAAAGAGGCAGAAGTTGGAATTAGGAAAGCCTTCAGTGGAAGGACAAAGAAAGAAAAAGGATAAGACTAAGGCCTTAGTACCTGGCACCAGGCTATATGATCATAACCTAAGAAAAGCAATCAGGGAAGGCAAGAAGCAATGGCCTAACCTAGACGATGAGGTTGAGGTACCACTCAGGGCCTGTGTTGATGAAAGATTGCTTCATCAGCAAAAATTCCTAGATGATGACAGCTTTGTAAAGACACAAGAGTTTAAAGACTTCCTCAGGTGGCACAAAATAGAGGAAATAAGGTCCCAGTTAACTGTGGATGGAAAAGAAACAATTACCAATGAAGCCCTAGTGGCCTTACAAAATTATGATCCTGAAAATGAGGATATCTCACCTGAGGATGCTAGGAAGATGGTGCTAGGAAGTGGGATATTATTGGCTAAAGGATGGGATGTAGCATCTGCTTTCATCATAGATCAAATCAAAAAGCAGCCTGACCTTAAAATGGTTAGTGAAGTCCAGGTGGGAGAAATGATCAAAGGATTTGGGTATAACCCAAAGTCTCAGGCCTTTGCAATGTGGAGCTTAAGCCCTAAAGACCAGAATCCCCAATTGGTGAATATTCAAGAGAATATGGTGGGGAATCAGATGGTGTGGTCAGTAAAAAATACAAGGGACTTAGAAATCTCCCAAATTATGACACATTGGGCTCAATTGAATGAGGATAAGACAAAACAGTTGTCTGAAAGGTATACTACTCTGCTGGAAGAAACAAGTGCACTGTCTAAGGATAGAGACATGTGCCACATACAACTATACCAGAGGGATCAGCTGATAAAGACATTGACAGATGAATTGGAGGCAAAGCCTGAGCTAGTGTATGTGCCTGCACAACCACCACCAATGCAGATTGAAGATAAGCCTAAATCAGAAGAGGATGTGGAAAAAAAGGTGGATGAAGAAAAAGGAAATGCAATAGCTTTGAAAGCACTAAAAGGTATATTACAACATAGGATTGAGATTTTAAAAGACAAAGCTGATGTTGTAATTAATACATATAATAAGCTGCCAGTATTGCATACTAAGGTAATGGGATATCTTGCAATTCTAAATCCTTACTTCACAAAGTGGTCTGCCAGGGCAAATTTGTTTGAGAAATTGTCATCTCTACAGGACATAAGACCTGACTTTCCTCCAATAGTCACAGAAGTGGAAGATGAGATCAAAAGAGTAAACATTGCTCTCTCATTCTTCAAAGGAAAGTTGAATCAGATAGAGGCTAAATTGAGTCTCTTTTCAAGTGATTTCAATAGGTTTATTCCTACCTTAAAAGGAGATGATGATCAAGTCAAGGCTATAGATGCCTGGAGGAGTGAGTTTGACACCAAAATTCTTAGTGAAGATACATTTTTATTGGGAACAGATGTTGATGTAGAAGGATTCAATAAATTATTGGATGAGGCCTTCAAAGCTGAGACATATATCAACAAGTTCCTACTTGATGTCAAAAACATCACTGATGCAGGATGGGACAGGCAAAAGATACAGGTACAGAGTACTTAGGAGTTCAAGTGGCCATCAGATGATGAAGTAAAGGCTTGGGAAGTCATGACAACACCTAATAAAAAGAAGCCTGTAGTAGAGGAAGAAATTTTGGATGATGAATGAGGTGAACACTTGGCGCTGCACTGTTCGAAGACAAGATGGACAGTTATTACAAAAATAATATTGTAGGTGAGTAGGTGAGCACAAATATCCAAACTCAACATAAATACTATCAACTACCATCTACAAATTTGATTGCAGTCGCCAGATCGGGAGAAGAACAAGAAATATCTGTTTATACCTTTTTGACTCAGTCCTTTCACTGCTTCTTCTCTCTCTTTCTTTTGTCTCTCTTGTAAATTTAGGGTTTGGTTTTCAAGTGACCATCTGAAGCTTGTTGCATCCTTAAGGGATTCCAAGATGGTCTAAAACCTATATATATAGCATAAGAGTTGTATTTGAAAAAGGTCTTGGATGTTGGAACATTTTTTAAAAGGAGATAATATATCACAGAATTCAGATATTCTGGTTTCTGTCTATCTTTTGAAGCTGTGTAATCTTTCATGTATGAAAAGTTGGATCATATAAATAATATACGGTGCAATTTTACTCTCCTCTATTGCTGTCTCTTTATCTTTGTATGTGCTCTTCTATGTTAAGTTTACAAGGTATTCTAAAAGATTCTAGTTATAAGGTAACTATTTGATTACTTACAAGTTTCTTTTAAGGAAAGAACTAAGTTTTGTAAGTAATTTCAGGGAGCATACTGCTTTGTTTAAGGATTTGATACAATAGATTTGAGGTGACAGGGTAGCTTGTAAGGCAACTTACCTGAATTGTATGTGAACTGTAAGGTAGTTTACTGTGTTTTGTTTTTATGAGATCTTAGCTTATATTTGACTCTATAGCCCAAAGGATAGCACTGGTCCAGAAAATAGTCTGATAATCTATCTATGTCTAAGATATTCCAATATATCAAAACCAAATCAATCAAAATACTTTGTTACTAAGAACAGATAAACTAAACTTGTTAAGGACCTATGTCAGCAGGACAGTGTCCATTTTATTGATTCCTTGAAGAGTGAATCCCTTAGGTTATCCCTCCTATAAAGAAAAGGAAGAAGGATGAGAATCCTTGTATTACTGGTTCTTGTTATGCTTATAACTTTGGTTTGTATGGTTATATCTTGCATCTGGTTATGCTTGGTTATTTGCAAGGTAATTCATAAGTTAGTTCAATAAAGATACAAAACAAATTAGTGTCCACATCAACAAATACTATGTAAATAGAAATCTTAAAAGGTAAAACCTGCGTGAGTATATGTGGAGCTCAAAAATGAAGAAGGACCTTATCCAGTCCTTAGCAATTAGGCTTTTCTTGTCTCTAAATCAGTATTAGAAGGCATAGTGTTCAAGTAGTCATTTCAAGCACTGTGGTTCATACAAGAAAAATCCCTAACATGTACCACTCAGCATATCTTATTTCTCGGCATTCAAATTGCTTGGATCATCAACTATGAAATCCATCAGACTGTCTGCAGTCAGATCAACAGAATTAGTTGAGTCTATTGCATCTTTGGTCTTGTCCTATCTTGTAGCAATTTGGCATTGAGTTATCTTTGGCTTAGGGGTATTCTCCACTTCAACTTCTTTTGTCTTTTTCTCAGATGTTCCCTCACCAGATTTCTTATCTTTTGGACCGGCCAGTCCAAATATTTCCTTCCAAGTCCTTGCGGTTTGTTGTACTATACCTTCAATATCATTTTTCAAAATAGCATAACCTCTGAGCTTAGGAACAAACCTATTCTTATATTCCTCAATGAATTTGGCTCTTTGTTTTGAGGTTAACTCAAGTATTACTTTTCCTAGATTTCCTTCCCTGATCTGTCTCTTTGTGGTAAGTGCAAATTCCCATTTGCCTGACAAAAAATCATATAGTTCATTCGGTACATGATTTCCTATCTCTGTAGGAGTTAACTTTAAATTACTCATCATATCCAAGAGTGCTTCCTAAACTTTCTTCCTATCCAAATTATTCAACTTATCATACTTAATGAACTTGAAAGTTGCTAACCTTGCTAAATTCCTCAAAGTGTCACATACCTCATCAATACTAGCTAGTTTCTATAATTGTGCTTTAGGTATGTTTTTGGGTTCATCAATTTTAGTCTTTTCATCATCACTATCTGTCCCCAAGTCTAGTTTCCTCCTTGGTCTCTTTGCTGGCTTACTCAGCTCAGCCTTAGGAGCAATTTTAGCTTCCTTTCCAGAACTGCTTTCTTCAACTTTCCTCTTTCCATACACTTTTGTTTGTACTTCTGCTAGAGAAGTAATAGTAGATGCTCTAGTCCTTGTATGATTAGCTGCAAGAGGTGTAACCTTAGTTTTAGTTTTCTCGTCTTGGTTACAATGAAAATTGATGGTATTTTACCCTTAACTTTCTTAGTGATCTCTTCTTATGCACTCACTTCCTCTTTTGTAGATATATCCTCACCTTGTCCTATGGTCAGGCCTAAAGGTGCATCCTCAGGTTCTTCATCACTACCTAAACGAAACATTTTCTTCATATTTTTCACAATTCTCTTTCTTTTCCTCTCCATAGCTCCCTCATTCAAGCTTCTAGAAATTTTGGCTTTAGCTTCATCAAAATTTCCAAACCTCTCTGTTGTAGTATCAATTGCCTCAACTAGGAGTGCAATGATGGTAGCTGATGTTTCATCAATGCTGATTTCATATGGAAATGGTTCTAAGCATGTTATCTTGGGTGTCACAGCTTAGATATAAGTGTTATCTGTATCAACTAGAAAATAGATTTCTTCATAGTGTTTCTCCACTAGTGATCTAGGAATCCTAGTTCTTAATCTCATTTTCTTCTTGAATTCTACAAAATAGCTCCCCATAATGCTATTGAAATTACTTCCTAGTTTCTCAATACATTCACTAATCTGAACTGTAATGGGTCTATACTTTTTCCAAATAATATTTCCCAATGTAGGAAATGTATCCTGAATGTAGAAAAATATACAGACTAGTAAGGAACCAAACATACATGATGAGATTTTAGCCTTTCTGATTGATTCTATTTTCTCGGCTAATTGTGTCTGTTGTAGCTTGGAAAGATCATATCTATGATTCTTCTTAACAAATTTCCATGCATAATCAACGGTTGTACAAGGAACACTATCCAATCTACTCGACTGATAGAACTTATGTGCTATTACTCTTACTCCAAAATCAAGTTCTAGGTCTTTAATTGTAGAGATAGTCATACCTTTGTTGTTCCATATGGCTCCAATGTTCAGTGTAATTTCTTCTTTGTTGTTATCTCTCATTGTCCATTTTTCGTTCACTACAGGATATCCAGTCACTCGATGAATCATGTTTTTGGTAATCTTGACTGGTCCATTATCCAACCACATACACATATCATGAACTCAGCTAAGGATAAGCTTAATCCATTCATCTTTGAAACCTTTTGGAAAATCTAGGGCACGAGTTAACCGTTTGTTGGCTAAATTTTTTAATTCTCCCTTCAGATTTCCATCGACACACAATTTACTATAGGATTTCCTTAATTCACTATCACCTAATTCATCAATCTTAACCATGTAACACGATTGAACATCATGGATCATAAGTACCTTGGGTGGAATGGATGAGAGGGCTCCCATTAAATCACTCTAAATTACACTTTCAGGAATGGCTCAAAAGTTGAGAGGTGCACATTCATCACTCCATATTAACTGAATTTTCTCTTGTTCTCCCTCCATACTCTTAGCTGGTGTGGAAGACCTTGCAGCCATAATCTTGAAATTAGGGTTCGAAAGATGAAGAACATAGTACCTCGGAAAGTAATGCTTCACACTGTTCACCTTAGGATTTCCAACAACATGCTGATGAAATGTTCGATGCTAACTTCGTTAAGATCAATTTTGCAAATTACTTCAATCGCTCCATAAACAGTAAAACTTGCAAGGTAAAAATGATGTATCAACTGTTCATCCTTTATATACTTTGAAATGTCAAGGTAGGTAAGCAATGAATGTTTTTCCCATTGAGTTAGTGCAAGCCAGCTATCCTCAGCTTTCTAACATAACTTGCATCCCACTCAACTTACTAAACTCGGCCATCACAAAACTTGACACACACTAAAGAACTCAGCCTTAGTGTCCATGATTAGTTCTTGACACCTATAGTGAAATTGTCTCATCTCGATATTTGTCTTCAAAAATATGTCCCGGTGCATCTTAACATATGCAAATATGGACTTTGGTATATTTCATGTTAGGAACTGACGTAAGATAAGAGTTTTAGATGTAGTTCCTTACATACCTCTTTTTCTTAGTTGGAGATGATGTGATCACCTGTTCCATTCGATTGGGTGACCTTGGCTTCACTAGCTTCACTGATGCATGGTTCAGACTTCTTAACCTATGTCTTGTTCATTTGTGCTCTAATTTTCTCAACAGTACGAGCAGGTACCCTAGTCTTACAAACTTTCCTTGTATGACCAATTTTCAGACAACTGTAACAAACTAGGCTTCCATTCATCCAAATTTTAGACTTTCCTCTGAAATGTGTCCTTATGCAGTTTTATGGAACATGTCCATACTCACCATAGTAATGACAACTATGCCATGTGTTGTAATCCCACTTGTAAGTATTTCCTTTTCTTGGTGATTTCTCTTGTGTCTTTGATGTCCACTTTTGTTTACCTTTAGATCTGCAATCTTGTGCTCTATGACCATATTTGTGATAGTTATAGCAATTACCATTGAGTCTAGGTGTTTTTCTTGCCTTTGTCTTACATTCAAGTGCTTGATGTCCAAACTTATTATAGTTAAAGCAATAACCATTAAAGTTAGTTTTAGGATTGGACTTACCATTCTTGCTTTGGCAAATGTTTTCTATATGACCTGGTTTCCCATAGTGGTGGCAAACAGGTTTGTTGTTTCTTGGCTTTGCATAACTTCTTTCACCTTTCTTAGATGATTCTCCATCTTCAGTGGTTTATGTTGTTCAGTGTGCCCTAATCTAGAAGAATATTTAGGTCTTCTTGATGCTTCCACCAATTGTTCAAAGTAGCTCATAGCTACACTTGGATCATTCACTTTATTATTAAGTTCTTTCTTAGATCTCAATTCATCTTTCAACTGACTTTTCTCAGATCTAAGATTTACAATCTCTTAGTCTTTCTTACTTATCTCCTAATTCACAAGTAGTAATTGATTTGTGATGTCAACTTGATTGACTTTCATTGTTTGTACATCATGTGTTCTTTCATCAAGTCTGATAGTCATCATTCTTTTGTCTTCTTCTACCATAGCCTTGTCATCTTCAGCTTTCTTTTTCTGTTCAACAACTTCACACATTCTTATTGATTGGGCTTCTTGTTCCTTTTTCATGTTTCTGACTTCTTCACACAGTACACTATTCTTTTCCAGTAGATCTTCTATTGCTGCATCACTCTCAGTAGAATCTTCATTCTGAAATAGATTTGTGGTGTCCTCTTCCTGATAATGAGTGTCATTCATTTGTTTGGCCAAATCTTTCCTTGCAGTCAATGTCTTCTCAATACCTATCTTGCTATCTCAAGCTATTGTAGTGCTAGATGAATATCAATCTTTTGATTCTCAATAAGTTTACCCATCTTGTAGATCTCCATCTCAAGATCTGTATTCTCAAGTTGATTATGACCTTTTTAGAGAACTAATCTCTAATACCAATTTTTGGAAATACAATAATGGGAAAGAAAGATACTGAGAGGGGGGGGGTGAATCAGATCTTTAAAATGAACACTTAAAAAAAAGTGATCCACATTCATACATATATGAATCTAATGTAATATCAGATAGCATTAACACAATGAAATAAATAACTCATGACACAAGACCTTGGTAACCCAGAAACCCAAATAGGTAAAATTGGGGTGGCGATGAAACCCACAAAATTCTCCACTACTATAGTAATAGTGTGTTCCTGTTAAGGCTACAAAAGTTGATTACAAGATGAAATCTACCCTGTTAAGGGTCTGCCTAGTTAAGAGCTAAAGATCATTACAATCTACCCTGTGAAAGGATTTCAACTTACAAGAAAGTAAGCACTCAGTTAGGATATTTAAAAAGGTCTACTAGAACCACTCTGTTAAGAGATTTTCACCTGATACAATGATTAGAATGTATCAACTATTGATCCTTCACAATCTGATATAACTTTACTTTGTTTTTCACTGTGTTGTCTCTTTACTTGATCTCTGCTTCTTAAATAAATAACCCTCTATGCATTTCACTTCAAAAATGCAGTCACCACACACTTCGTCTTCTCTCTTCTTACACACAAAATAGGGTTTAGAAGTAATCTAATATATCTCTTCAAGTTTGATAGTGAGATCTAGATCAATGATCAAAATCTAATACCCATACCTTGATGGTATTACAATTAATGATTATAATAGATCATGCATAGGATAAAACAATTAAATGCATAACTAACTCCATAGAAAAATATTAAATGCATACATAAGTCAGCCCAAAAAGAATATACAAGTCAGCCTGATCACTTATCCTTGAAGTTTGAATCATTCTAGACATGTATACAAAAACTGTTATGCTCAACAGTTGACTTCTCTATCACTCGGCACTTAACATCTCTGTATCCTACTCGGCTCAGCAATGTAACTCAGCTCGTCAATGTAACTAGGCAAACTGAATACTACTCTACAATGTTGCTCGGCCTTGCATAGTTTTAGCTTGGCCATAGTGATATCCAACTAAAACTACCTAAGTGAATGACTAAGTGTTGGTCACTAATCATCAACAAAACATAGAGATTAATAGGTCCTTCATGCAATCCCTAATTTCTCTATCCTCCTTGATATTTACATCATAGATCTCCCTACTCTTTTTTCCCTATGTCTGTTAGGAGAGTTCACAGCTAACATAGGGGGATATTTTTCTTCTGACTGGTCTCATATTCTTTTCCATACTAGATATGGAACTAAGCTCAGTATCAAATTTGAATTGTTAGCAACACATCATGTAGAACCTTATGTCTCTAATGTATTCAATGCAAGTTTTCTTGCACTTGATAGTATTAATTTTCCAATCATTAAGGAGATAGATATTCAGATAGAGAAAATTTTGGATATCTATCTAGATGAATGGGGATTAGAAAGAACCTCAGATGCATAGGCTAATGTTATTAGGGATTCTGTTTTGGGGAACTACATGATATCCAAGGATGGTCATGCAATACCAAGTCTCTTTAAGGAAACCATTGGATCATCAGAAGAACAAATCAATGAAGTTTGTGAATTATTGTTTGATGGTTCTAGAACCAGGCATGGATCTAGTGGTGGTGCAATGCTAGTCTCTTCAGAAGGTAAGAAATATTATAGAACTTTTAGATTCATCTTTTCTTGCACAAGCAATACTGCTGAATATGAGAGTTTGGTGAATGGATTAGATTGGGCTAGAAAGAGAGGTAGTAAAGCCTTAAAGGCACATGGTGAGAGTAAATTGGTTGTCATCCAAGTGAAAGGGATGAGTGATACCAAAAATTATACTATGGGAGCCTACAAGCATAGGGTTTGGGATGAAATAGAAGATTTCCATGCATTCAATATCATTTCCATCCCTAGGAAGTTAACTAAGAATATAGATAGGTTAGCTTCTGTTTGATCTCAGTTTGATAGCCCTAATAACATTTTAGTGGGAAAACACTACCAGCATGTCAATATTATTATCAGGCCTTCCATTCTTGATAATAATGTTAATTGGTAGGTGTTTGAAAATGATGAGAAAATTCTGCAATTCTTATTTGAAGAGGATGTTTTCTCAGAGCACAATAAGGATAGGTTGATGCATAATTATGATGACCAAGTGGTACAAATCAAATCTAATAAGTTTCCTAGTGGCCTCGTCACACTAAAGTCAATATTCAATAAAGATGACCAAGCCAAAAGGAATAAGACTAGCTTGGTAGTTCAGCAAGAGCATTACACTGATTTAGAGCTTGAACTAGGTAAGAGCTTAAAGTTTGGAAAGGTAAGCACTAATCCATAAAAATAGGCTTACATCCAATTGTTTCAATAGTTCACTAATGTCTTTTCTTGGAAGTAAAAAGATCTCAAATTTTTGATCCAACACTTTCTCAACACACTATAGAGCTAGAACCTGATGCTAAACTAGTCAGGCACAAGAAAAGGCTTGTCAATCCTAAACTAGAGCCACTCATGCATCAGTAATTTCTCAAAATAATAGAGAGTGGTATAATATATCCCATTAAACCTACTAGTTGGTTATCCAATCTTGTTCTTTTTAGAAAAAAAAAAAAGAATGGGGAACTAAGTTTATGTGTGTTGGAAATAAGTTGAGTAACTAAGAGGGGAGGGGTGAATCAGTTACCAAAAAAACAAATCCAAGTCCCTTAGATGTCTTAATCAAAATTATCACTCTGCTCGGTTAATAAAAGATATTTTGTTGTTACCCGGTTAACAAAGCAATCTTAAGATATTAAATGTGAAATTAACCTTTTGTGATTAAGTGCATAAAGATAAAGCATAAAGAAAATAACATGTACACATATAACACCAAGATTTAACATGGAAACCCAATTTGGGAAAACTACCAATTGCAACTAGTTACTATTTTTCACTCTTCTAAAGTGAGCCATGTTTGGAGCCAACCCTATAAAAGGTTACGAAGCACAATGTAAGGTGTGACCCTATTAGAGGATATAATCACCCTGTTAGGAGTGGCCTTGTTAGAGGTCTTCAAACAATTCATGTTAGTAATAATTGAGAGGGGGGGCATGAATCAATGGCCATAAAAATTTATCCAATTTAAAGTTTAATCCACCAATCAATACTTCTCAAATTATTAACTCCCAACAAGATGCATGCCTTTGAAATACTTGAAACAAATAATTGTCTGTCGGTTTAGCTTGTCTGTCCTTATTCTCCTTGATAATCGATAAGAAGTAAACTGTATTTACCGATACTCAGTAAATATGCAGAGTATACCAGTCAATCCATAAATGCAAATGTAGAATGTAAAATAATAAAGTAATGAACCATACACATATAACACAAGGATTTTAATGTGGAAACCCTGTTAAGGAAAAAACCACTGTGACCGGTACCCCAAATTTTCACTCTTCTAAAGTGAGCCCTATTAGGAGCCAACCCTCTTAAAGGTTACAAACACACTGTTAAGTGCGACCTTGTTAGAGGATTTTCAATACATAGGTTGTCACTTAGTATTTGGCATCTACGCTACCATCCTTGAATCAGTCTCATGACTGTCAATAGGCTTTATGAAAATCATACTACCATCCTTGAATCAGGCTCCTTCTTAGACTGTCAATAGGATTTATGTAAGACCAGTGCTACTATCATGAGTCAACCTTCTGGTAATCTGTTAGGATATACCTCAGTTACAAAAGACTGTTAAGTCTTGCTCTGTTAAGAGACTTGATGCTTCAATGGTTAAACTGAAACAAAATGACGTGTTTCTAATGCAACTGAATTGCATATTTTCATATCTATTTACTTAAAATATCTTTCTGATCAATGTATCAATACAATTCCTTTGTACTTAACTCTTTCTTATCTATGATGTTGTGCTTTTCTATTCATCGGTGTCTGCAGAATTCTTTAGCTCTCCCTCAGCTTGATTGATCAGGACTACATGAAGTTAATCCTTCATCAGTTTCTCTTCAACATATTCTATCAGTTCACTCCCTTGTGTATCTAATTGATTATTGACCACACAGAGAATGAGAAATGTTTGTCTCTTAAATAGACATGATATTCCTTAATTCTTGGTTCTTGATTCTTGGCGTGAAAAACAATCCAGCAAAATTGATTTACGGCTTTAACTCCTGATTTATCTCATAGTTATCTTCTTGCCAACTATGTAAATCATCTTTAAATCACTTACTTAACTATGGTTGACTAAAAGAAATAAAACAACCAGTTAAGTCTATCTTTTAGCTCTGTCAACTAGATATTTTATCATTTTTTGATCTTTCTATTATGTCAGTCAATTCTGCAAATCGTTGTTGGTGACAACTGCCAGTTCTGTCGGTGTAACTTCAGTTAGCTTTGGGATCTCCATCCGTCGGGCATCATTGGATCTTGCTCATTAGGAAAAAATATGTTTAGCTCGTTAGGTATCCTTTGATTCTTCTTCATCAGGCAATATTTTCTTCTGTTCATCGGGCATCACTGTGACTTTTATCTCTGTCTTTACCGATGGTGTGCACTCCACCAGTGTATTCTGTCACTTGGTGAATACTTGACTTTTATGCATTGCTGAAAGCATAACCTCTATTTCATTGATTCTCTGAATTATTTGGCATTGTGTATATGACCATACAGATGATATCAAGTTGACATCATTGACAATACAAACCATTAACTGATTTAATGTCTTGCATCATCTTCAATTTAATATATTCAACCATTTAATCAGTTACATGTCATCACGTCAATGTAGAAATTTGACCTTGTGAGAGGATTTATGAAAGACTATTAAGTCTACTTTATTAAGAGATTTTGGATCATTGCTACAATTTTTAAAGAGTAACAATGAGTTGACCTAATTAAAAAAGCAATTGTCTTTGCAGATTTAGATCTCTATTCTAGCTTTAACTCAATCCTCACTGATCAAATATTCTTTTGCAGCTTGGTTTTGATATTTTGTCCATAATTATACTTCCCTCTTACTTTTCCTTCATCCTTCATATAAAAAAATCTACACCTCACATTTAATCCAAAATTGACCATGTATGTATATGCTAAGCCTTGTCAAGTCGGCTTGAATACCCTTCCAAATAAATATTAAAACTTAATTCTGTCAGCTGCAATTAACCAATTAAACATAAACTACAAATGACTATTAGTTGGCTGACACTAAATGCATAAATAGGTTGACACTATAATCATTCAATGCCCAAACTTTACTTGGCTAAAACCAAACTTATTGTGTAGCCCAAGTGAACTTAATTAAATACAGAATATCCTTCATTAACTGACAGAGCTCGGTTAATACAGAAAATCACTTTCGGAGATATGGGAGTCTTCTTCAATGCTCAAGAGAGCTCGACATACACTTAATATGCTTGGTTATGTTTGGAAATTTGTGTAAAATCACTACATTTATGTATACATCAATGAAAATACACAATTGAATAATTATCTTCAACAATCTCCCTCTTTGGCATTGATGACAACATAAAATGTCGTTATACAAAGAATTTTTAGACAACAGAAACAAGAACAAAATTTTATAATATCCTTAGCTTCATTTTGATTCTCATCCAGAAAACTCCATCTTTCTTCACAATCACTGAAATACATATTTCTCCCTCTTACATCAATCTATGTTTATGATAAAATTTCTCTATCTGATATATTGATTTCTTTCCCTCAATAATCTCTCCCTAAATAATTTCTTTGGAATGACATTGTATCATGTTAAAATGGAAGCACTTCTATGTTAAGAACATTTATCCCTTCTTAGGGTATGTTTTTTATCACCATCACACTATCCCCTCATTTTTGCATCCTCTTATGCTTCTCTACCTGTTCAGGACCCTGATTGGGTCTCTCCGGGCACCTTTTATCCAACCTGGCACTTTTTCTAAAGGTTCTAACCCCTGAGTCAAGGTCGACCTTGACCTTGACCTAGGTTAGGGTTGAGATAAACCTTGACCTAGGTTAGGGTTGATCTTGACCTTGACCTAGGTCAAGGTTGACCTTGATCTTGACCTGGGTCCCCCTTTCAAATCTGGAAATCTGTCGGTTGTCGGAGGTCATCAAAATTTCATTTTCTCACTTTCGGGTCGGCTGTTTTGGGTTTCGAAGTGGAAAATATTATATTATATTTAACATAGGTCCTCTTCTAGGGGAATGGGTCTATTTGGAATTTAAATCCCCTATGTCAGCCTCTCTAGAAGATTGTGCCCTAGTTTCATATAAAAGGAAGCTTTCTCCTCTCATTTTCTCTAACCATCAAGCATAAGACACAAGAGACAATTCTAATTTTCTTGAAGTGAAATAAAGAAAAAAGTTCAAGCATCCATTTTTCTACATTTTTCCAAGATATCAAGGTGTTCAAGTCTTCCTCTCAAGTATTCAATCTCTCCATTAAAGATAAAGGATTCAAGCTTTCAAGCCTTTAAGGGGATTTGGTTCAAGCATTCAAGATTCATCATTCAAACCCTAGATCTAGCCATCATGGTGGTGTGATCTGCCTTCAAGATTATTTGTGCATCCTCAAGACTCATTCATTCTCCTTTCAAGGTGGATTTCAAGAATACAATCATGGAGGTTTATGGTTTATATTGAGTCCAAGATTTCATATTTACATACTTTCTTACATTTGAATTACAATTAAATATCTATTCAATATCATAGCTTCATTCTTAGATTCAATTCTACTAATTGCTAGCATTCTATATTTTATTGATTTCAAGGTTAATTCCTAAATTAGGGTTTGATTAAGGAAAACCCCTCCCCCAAAAAACAAACCTCTTTTTCTTGCAGATACTTGTTTAGGACTGCGGATTTGAGGGCAAATTTGGATACCCTTTTCGGCCAACTTTCAGGATACACAAGTAGATTTTTTGTTAGACCTGTGTAGGTCAAGGTCGAGATTATTGGGTCAGGGGTGACATTTGTGTGTCAAGGTCAAACTTTTTCAAGATGGTGTTGGATCAGAAAAATATTTCTGGGTTTTGTTCATCTCTGCATTTCTGTTCCGGATCATACTTCAGATTTTCCAGAAATAGAGTACAGACCTCAGATTACAGCATTCTTCAGATCTAAAATTATTGAAGGTTGGTACATTTATCCTATCCATTTGAATTCAAATCCTTAATCATTCTAAATCTATCACACATTTACATTCATTCACACACATGTTAAGAGGGAAACGTAGGATCTCCTTCTTTATTCTTATTTCCAATAGATTGAATCATTTATGCATTGATCCTTTTTGGGTAGATCAATTTGGATGCTTCCTTTGTGCATTTAAGAGTAAAGGGAAATTCCTTATTTACCCCTCCACTCTAAACATTAAATGTAAGGTGATAAGTGATTCGAGTATCAAAACACTCTTATTCTATCAACATCATTTTCTACCTTACATTTTGGTGAACCCGCAATAGACAACTCTTTCTTTTTGGTGTATGCATAAAGAAGTAGGTTTTCTTTTATTCTCTTGAATTTATATTTCAATAAGCATAAAAATCACAAAATTTATTTAAAAATACAAAAGTGTTTATGATTTTTATGCTTGTGATATTACTTTGTGTTCAACATGTATGATTTTTGTTTTGGATACTTTGATGAGGCTTTTGTTGCTAAAGAGGATAGATCCCCTAATGAGGTACGTGTAAGTGAGGATGAAATTTTTTTGAATAAGATCTCCATTGATCCTATTCCTATTTTATCCTCCTCTACAATCTCTTCAATTGAACTTTACCATAGAAATAATTTAGGGATAAATGCTAATTCTTCTCCTAATATATGTCTTTTCTATGAGCCTACTTTAGAATATAATTCTTTCTCCTTTAGGGCTCAAGCTTTAGGCACCCCTACAATGTGTTTTATTGATAGGGATTATAATCCTCCTATTTTGGATGAACCTTTGGATTTGGATGTTGATTACTCTCTTCCTCATGAATCCATTATGGATGATTCTACTTTTTGGGATGAACCCTTGTATAAAGACATTGATTTATCCCCTTCTTGTTAAGATGCTTTGATACAAGAGGGTGATTTATTAATGGATGACATGTATTCATACATGAAGATGACTCTTTTTATAAAATACACTCCCCTTATGTGGACATTTTAGAGAAAGAAGAGAACATTATTTATACATTACCTCTAATTGGGATTCCTTCTAGTGATGAAGAATTAGCAGAAAATGGTATGAATTCCCTTAATGCTCTCCCTCTTAGTGATGATCCTATGAAGAATCAAGCTCCTACACCATCTTCTCCTAGGATGTATTCCTTTATTTTTCCTTCTTGTGAATCTATAAAAAATACTAATGATGACATAGTGACTACTGAAGTTCAATTGACTTGTTTTCATATAGCTTCTTGTTATGGTCATGTTTATCATTTACTAGTTAAACAAGGATTCCATAATCAAGGATGTACTCAACATAAATAGGGAATTGAAATGCCCTTATAGAATGGGGCATGAACATTCTTATGGATTGAGATTTAATCCTCAACAACATATTAATGTTACCAACATCTCAAATAACATTTCAAAACATGATTACCCTATGCAGGAATTTGACCAAGACGTTGTTCTGCCTAAGCTCCTTCATGCTAAGATGATTACTAGACGATTCTTCCTTTTTGTTTCTATCATAGATTTTATGATCACTCTAATGAATTTAAAGCTTTAAATTATAAAATTAGGCAGCTCATTGGTATTAAAATTATTTATATATCATGTGGAAATGAGTTGTATTTCAATCCTATTTTCTCTAAATAACATTTATGTTCCTATTATTGAACACTACATTATGTAAGAAATTATAGCCTAATCCTTGGGGGCTCATTGTATTGCATAGTGTTGTTAGTGATATAATAGGTCCCCTTTAATCCTTGTTCCCATGCTTGGGGGGCAAGGATGCCATCTCCTTCTCTTCTATATTTACAGGATCCACTTTTCCTTGGTTAAGAAGTATCTATCTATTATGTGATATCGAATCATACATGAAAATTTTGGTTTGCATTAATGATCTATGTCCTTGATTATAACCTATTTTTTTGTTTGAAATTATGTTTCCATGGTTGATAAATCTCTCACCTTGGAAACTGAATAATGTGTTATCCCTTACAAGGGTTACTTTCTCACTTCTCACATGATATCTCTTTGCTACAATATCTCTTGATATAATTTGATATATCCCTTGCTTTCACCCCTAGGAGAAAGCTATTGTTTTTCCTTCTTCCTCTATCTAAGGATTTACTTTCCTTATCTTAGTGTCATTTGTTTATAATATAACATTATTTCCTTATAAAGATGTATGTTTTTAACTATGGATACCCTCTTATATAAGAGGTGATTGTCCTAGGTCATCACCTCTTCTTTATTTTGAAAATTATGTTCTTTATAAACTCTTGCTCTTTCTTTGGGTTAGAGTTTGATTCCTTCATCCTAATATTCCTCTTCCTCTTCATCACAGGGGGCTTGATGATTGAATCTTAGGTCCCTCTTTTCTTTAGAAGATGACATTTTATCCTAAGCACTCCTCTATTGTGGGGGTCTTGTTGATAAGATCTCTTCCTCTTTGAGGATCCTTTTTTCATAAGTGACATATCCATTTCATGATTATCTATGCTCTTGGATGTAAGGGTCAAGACTCTTCACTAAGAATATGGTATACATTGTTGTTAAGATGGATATCTCCTTACCTTGTGAGGTAGGTATCCCCTTTTCTCTTCCTTATCATTCCTAGTAGGTAGTCATGATAAGGAGGGGGGAATATATATGGTCTCCCTTTTACTATAGTTTACATTAATTTACATTTTACAATATGATAAATCCCTAGAAGGTAACGCACATAAGTTGCTAAATCCTTCGAAGGTAATGCACACAATTTTCTAAATCCCAAAGAGATACGCACCCTTTTTATTTTATGATATGCTAAATCCTTTGAAGGTAATGCACATAAGTTTCTAAATCCTAAAAAGACATGCATTTTTACATTTCCATAGTGATAGAAGAGTGTGGATCTATGGATATTTCAAAAGTCGTTAGAAGACGCATTACAATTACAAACATAGTTTATGGGTGAACTTGTTGGGATCTCCCTCCTTGGTGATTCATGGTAAGGTTGGAATCTTACTAGGTGAGGTAATCACTATCTCTTCTCTCTCTTTTTCTTTCATGCTAGTAGGATTAGATCATGAAGCTATGTTATCTATATTGTTGTTCTTGTCTTGCTTATGTAGTCATGTATGGTTCCTATGATTTCTGTTTACTTCCATATCTTTATGCATGTATGTTGAGTTTTAATCTTTGGTATAGGGGCTCATTTCCTTGACCTAGTGATGTTCTACCTTGTTGCGAGCCACCAGAGTATTTCTTCTAACTTTACCAAAAGGGTTCAATTTCCATACTTTCGCTAAAGTGGGGGCTTAATAAATCATCTTAAAATGGAATAAATTTCATGTTATGAATGTTTAGCCCTCTTTAGGGGAATTTTTTTATAACCATCACACTATCCCCTCATTTATGCATCCTCTCATGCTTCTTTGCCTATTTAGGACCCTGATTAGGCCTCTTCGGGCACCTTTTATCCCACCTAGCACTTTTTCCACGGGTTCTAACCCCCTGGGTCAAGATCGACCTCAACCTTGACCTAGGTCATGGTTGAGATCGACCTTGATCTAGGTCAAGGTTGAACTCGACCTTGACCTAGGTCCCCCTTTCAAATCTAGAAATCTATCGATTGTTAGAGGTCATCAAAACTTCATTTTCTCGCTTCCAAGTCGGCTGTTTTGGGTTCCAAAATGGAAAATATTAAATTATATTTAATATAGGTCCTCTTCAAGGGGCATGGGTCTAATTGGAATTTAATTCCCCTATGTTGGCCTCTATATTATAGTGTGCCCTTGTTTCATATAAAAGGAAGCTTTCTCCTCTCATTTTATCTAACCATCAAGCATAAGACACAAGAGGCAATTCTAATTTTCTCCAAGTGAAATCAAGAAAAACGTTCAAGAATCCATTGTTCTCCATGTTTAAAAGATTTGAATGTATTCAAGTCTTCCTCTCAAGCATTCAAGCGCTCCATTGAAGATCAAGGATTCAAGCTTTCAAGCCTTTGAAGAGATTTGGTTCAAGCATTCAAGATTCATCATTCAAACCCTAGATCTAGCCATCATGGTGGTGTGATCTTCCTTCAAGACTCATTCATTGTCCTTTCAAGGTGGATTTCAAGCATACAATCATGGAGGTTTATCATTTCTATTGAGTCCAAGCTTTCATATTTACATACTTGCTTACATTTTAATTACAATTACATATCTATTCAATACCATAGCTTCATTCTTAGATTCAATTCTACTACTTGCTAGCATTGTATTCTTTATTGATTTTAAGGTTAATTCCTAAATCGGGGTTTGACTATGGAAAACCCCTCCCGCCAACAAAAAAACCTCTTTTTCATGTAGGTACAAGTTTAGGATTGCAGATTTGAGGGCAAATTTGGATACCCTTTTCAGCCAAATTTTGGGATCCATGAATAGATTTTATGTCAGACCTGTGTAGATCAAGGTCAAGATTATTGGGTCAGGGGTGAGATTTGTAGGTCAAGGTCAAACTTTTTCTCATGACATTGTCGGATCAGAAAAATATTTATGGGTTTTTTTCGTCTCTACATTTCTGATCTGGATCATACTTCAAATTTTCCAGAAATAGAGTATAGACGTATAAAAATAGCATTCTTCAAATCTGAAATTATTTAAGGTTGGTACATTTCTCCTATCCATTTCAATTCAAATCCTTAATCATTCTAAATCTATCAAACATTTACATTCATTCACACACATTTTAAGAGGGAAATCTAGGATCTCCTTCTTTATTCTTATTACCAATAGATTGATTCATTTATGCATTGATCCTTTTTGGGTTGATCAATTTGTATCCTTCCTTTGTGCATTTGAGAATAAAGGGGAATGTCTTATTTATACCTCCACTGTTAACATTAAATGTAACGTGACAAGTGATTTGAGTATCAAAATAATCTTATTCTATTAACATCATTTTCTACCTTACAGACATCAATAATTTATTTGGCGTGACATCAACAATATCTCCCTATTTGACATCCAATGCCAAAGACTCTATCCAATGAAGTTGTAATGTACCTGATGTACTGATTCATATGCAATAAGCTCTAACAATCTTCATCAACTTGTTAGATCTTTACTATAGCTCGGTTAATGTGGTGCTAATTTGTGATTTAGTGAGCCTTGGTTAGGGGAATCACCCCTAACTTTCCTCTAAGATACAAGAAACCATCCTTAATTAAAGGTTTTGTGAATATGTCTGCAACTTGTTCTTTAGTATTTACATATTCCAACCTTACTTCATTGTCCTGAACAAATTATTTGAAGAAATGATACTTTATTGCAATATTATTGGTCTTAGTATGCATCATAGGGTTATTTGAAATGTTAATAGCACTAGTATTGTCATTGTAGATAATAACTGGTTCTTTGATTTCCTCCTTCATACCTGAAAAAAATTGTTTGAACCATATGATATTTGAATAATTCACTACTACAACAACATACTCTTCATTTTTTGTAGACTAAGAAATGAAACTTTGTTTCTTGCTGGTCCAAGGGACTAACCTCTTTCCAAGAAAGAATGCTCCACCACTAGTTATCTTTCTCTCATCAACACTTTCTTCCCAATTAGCATCAATAAAAGTCTTCAAATCAATATTTCCTCCTTTCTTATACCATAATACATAATCTTCAGTGCCCTTAAGATATCTGAGATTCATTTTGATAGACATTAAATGATTCTCTCTAGGATTAGCTAAAAACCTTGCAAAAATACCAACTGCTAATGTAATATCAGGCCTAGTGTCAATAGGTATCAGGCAAGTCCATTGCTACATTTATGAATCAACCATTTTGGCACTCCTTGAGATGTACCTCAATACATAGAAGAGTATTAAGTCTTGATCGGTTAAGAGACTTGATGCTTCAATGGTTAAACTGAAACACTATGACCTATTCATATTGCAACTTTGAATTGCAGATTTTCAGATCTATTTAAGTACATTACCTCTCTGACCAATGTATCAATTCAATCCTTGTGATCCATACTTTCTTCTCTATGATGTTGTGCTTACTATTCATTGGTGTCTGCAAAATTCCTTAGTTCTTCCTTTAGCTTGTTTGATTAGCACTACATGAAGTTGTTCTTCATCAGTTTCTCTTCAACATCCTCTTTTTATTCACTCCCCTTAATCCCATTCATAAATGAATTAAGCTTATCTCTTATACAGACAAAATATTCATTATTTTTTTATTCTTGATTCTTGGCGTGATAAACAATCCAGCCAATTAGATTTAAACCATAACTCTTGATTTGTCTCATAGATATCTTCTTGCCAACTGTAAAAATAATATTTAAATCAATCACTTATCTCTGGTCGAATAAAATAAAGTAGACAACCAGTTATGTCTATTTTTAGCTCTACCAGCTAGATATTTTGTCATTTTCTAAACTCTATGTTCCGTCGGTCATCACTGTAGTTAGTCATTAATGACAATTGACAGTTCCATCAGTGAGACTCCAATTAGCTTCATGATCTCCGTCTGTCGGGCATCATTGGAATTTTACTCATCGGGTAACACTATCTTTAGTTCGTCGGGAAACCTTCTGACTTTGCTCGTCGGGCAACGTGTGCTTTTTCTTTGTTGGGAAACACTATACTTTTGATCATTGGGTATCGATGTGACTATTCTTCTTTTCTTTGTTCGTTGGTGTGCACTCTGTCGGTGTTGTTTGTCACTTAGTGAATAGATGACTTTTATGCATTACTGAAAGAATAACCTTTATTCCATTGATTCTCTGAAGTCTTTGGCATTATGTACATGACCCTACAGATGATATCAATTTGACATCAATGAAAATACAATAAATTAATTGATTTAATGCCTTGTATTATCTTTTACTTAACATTGTCAAATATTCAATCAGTTACATGTCATCAATCTCTCCCTTTGGCATTGATGGAAGCATACTATATTATCACACTATACTATTTATAATACAATATGAAATACAACAGTTGATATTTATCAAACTACCAATCCTTTTGTTCTGATAAATGATAAATGTTTGATTATCGGTAAGCTCAGTTTTAGCTTAGATTTGATTCTTGCAGCTCTCTGTATTCAGATGTTTTGTGTTCTTTCCTTGTGTCAATTTCTGTCCCTAGAATATTCATTCTCTTTTGATGTCTTTTTCTCTTGTCAGCAACTCTCCCTTTGTATAATCTTTCCATATAGTTTATCTCCCTAAGGATATAATCTCTCCCTGTTAGAGTAATGTGATAATGGATAATCTCTTTTCCTTTCTAGAAAGATCTGATAATATGGATAATTTCTCTCCCTTTGACAATAATGCAAAACAAATATCTCACAAATATCTAACATTCATGTCAAAAAATCATTTCTCTCCATCCATAATATATTCCTTGAATTTCCCTTATCCATTAGCAATACATCAATATTCTTTTTTGCTCGGTGATAATATATACCTCTGTATATATAGATGTATCCTTGAAGTTCATCTCTTTGCTTGCATCAAAATTACTGATATTTTGATAATATGTAGGCTGATGCAGCCTTCTAGTCATTTTACTGACTAGTAGACAAGGGTCTGACCCCTATTCCCTATCTCAAGTACTCAAACGTATCCTTGGGCAGTGGCTTGGTTAAGATATCAGCTAATTATTCTTTGGATTACACATACTCAAGTGTCACCTCCTTTGCTTGAAATTGTTTTCTCAAATAATGATACTTGATTGCAATGTGTTTAGTCTTAGCATGCATGACTAGATTATTGGAAATGTTTATTGCACTTGTGTTATCACAATAGATAATCACTGGTTCTAGGATCTTCATATGTATACCTTCTAGTAACTGTTTGATCCATACAATATTTGAGCAATTTGCAGCAGTAGGAACATACTCTGCTTCTACAGTAGACTGAGAGATGCATCCTTGCTTCTTGCTAATCCATGTGACAAGTCTGTCACCCATAAAGAATGCTCCTCCAGTTGTGCTCTTCTATTCATCAAGATTTCTAGCCCAATCAGTGTCGGTAAACACCTTAAGTTAAAATTTTCCTTCTCTTCTATACAATAAGCCATATTCCTTGGTATTCTTTAGATAACTTAAAATTATTTTCACAGCAGTCATATGTGATTCGCTAGGGTTAGCAGAAAATCTAGCAACTATTCCTACTACATGAGCAATATCTGGTCTAGTGTGTATAATATACATGAGTTTTCCAATCATTGATCTATACAAAGTCTTATTTACCTATGTTTTCTTGTCCTCCTTTGTCAAATTACATCCAATAACCATCGATATTTCAACTGGTTTGGAATCTTCCATCTTGAATATTTTCAAGACCTCTTTAATGTATTTGGACTGTGTAATGAAAATGCCTTCACTTTGTTGAATGGTCTGTAGACCAAGAAAGACCTTGATCTCTCCAAACATGGGAATCTCAAATATTTTCTCATTTCATTAGAAAATGATTTGCATAGCATATCATTTCCTCTAAATATGATGTCATCTTGACAAATATTTTAGCAATCAAACTATTAGCATCAATATCTTCCTTCAAATAAAGATTACTATTTTCACTAATCCTTACAAATCCAATACTTATAAGATAGGAATGAAGTCATTCATACTAGGCTCTAGGAGCTTGTTTCAATCCATACAAGGCTTTATGAAGTCTACATACCATTTTTCTCTTGTCTGGATCTACAAACCCTTCTAGTTGCTCAATGTATACCTCTTCTTCAAGTATTCCATTTAGGAATGCTGACTTGAAATCCATCTGGTATACCTTGAATCCTTTGAATGAAGCATAAGAAAGTAGTATTCTCACACCTTCTAGCCTATAAATGGGTGAAAAGGTCTCTCCATAGTCAATACCTTCCTCTTGTGCATACCCCTTGCATACTAGTCTTTATTTGTTTCCTGTGACTTCTCCATTCTCATTCAGCTTATTCCTGAATATCCATTTAGTACCGATGACATTCTTGTCATCAAGTCTTGGCACAAGTGACCATGTATTGTTCTTTTCAATCTGCTCAATATCATCATTCATAGCACTTATCCATTCTTCATTATCAAGTGCAGCATTCACAGATTTTGGCTCAAACTCACAAATTAAAAAACTTGAGTTTAAATAGTTACTTTTTGTTCTTATACTAGCTTTCTTATCTCCTATGATCTGGATCTTTGGATGGTTCCTTCTTAAATATCTGGCAAGAACTGGTTTAGCTCTTTGTCTATCATCTTGATCATCATTTTGTCCTTCATTTTGTTCTTCATCACCTTGCACATTATTTTGATCATTATCCTGATCGTCGGTATTTGCAGCCAGACCATCAGTTACAACATCCTGTTGCTTGAGAATTAAGCACTGTAGCTTGGGAAGAGTGTTGGGTTCTTCACAATATACAAACTTTTTGTAGTCCTCTGGTTCTTTTGTGCTTTCCAATTCATTCTTTTCTACAAATTCATCTATCTTTACATTTGCACTTTCAACAATTTTGTTAGAGGCCTTAATAAGACATTTATAAGCCTTGATTTTGGTGGAATACCCTAGAAAGATACCTTCATCACTCTTGGCATCAAGCTTTCCATTTCTATCATCCTTTAAGATATAAGATTGAATACCAAATATTTTGATGTAACTTACATTGGGTGTTTTACCATACCATAGCTCATAGGGTGTCCTCTTTATGTCCTTCAATTGTACTATGTTTAATGTATAGACAACAATACTGAAAGTTTCCATCTAGAATATTTCAATGATGTCTTTCTCTATCATCAGTGTTCTAGCACAATCAACTATGGATCTATTCCTTCTCTTAGAAATCTCATTTTGTAGTGGTTTTCTTGATGTAGATACCTATCTTTTTATACCATGCTCATTATAGAAATTAGTGAATTCATCTGATATAAAATCTGCTCCTCTATCTGATCTCAAGCATTTCAAATCCTTACCACTTTGTTTTTTTACCATAGCCTTATACGATTTAAACATCTTGAATGCTTCAGATTTATCTTTTAGAAACATAACTGTCATCATTCTAGAGTAATCATCAACAAAGAGAATAAATGATCTATCTCTATAATAACTCTTTGTCCTCATTGGTCCACATAGATCGGTATGGACTAGTTCTAGAATATCATCAGATGTATGGGTTTTACTTTTGAAATTATATTTTGTCATTTTACCTATTTGACAATTCTTGCACATGATGTTGTTGGGCTTTGTCATCGTCGGTAAGCATCTTACATTTCTCCTTGTACTTATTTTCATCATGTTGTCAAAATTCACATGACACAATCTTTTGTGCCACAACCATATGTCTTTGTTTCTAGTCATTAAGAAAGTGGTGTTAGTATCATTTATATAGCATAAGTTACCTTAATTATTTTCACCGGTACCAATCAATCTTCCTGATTCATTGAAGATCTTTGCCTTCTTATTTTCAAATGCTACTCTATGACCTGAATTATTCAACTGAGAAACACTTAACAGATTATAATTCAATCCTTTTACCCAATAATCAGTTTAACATTTAATCAAGTTATTCAACATTATTGTTCCTTTACCTTCAACTGGACAAGGTGTATTATTACCCATCCTTACTGTACCACCATTATAATAGTCAAAAGTGTTAAAATTTTCTTTGTCACCAGTCATGTGGTGAGTGCAGCCACTATCTATAATCTAGATGTCATTCTTGATAACCTTAGATATGACTGCAAATTCTACATACCTTTCACCTTCATTTGAATCATCTTTCACAGCCACAAACACCAGCTCAATGTCTTCATTAGGTTTGGTGTCAGTATCTTCATCTTTGCAAGTAGCTAGGTAGCTTGATTTCTTGCCTTTGTCCTTGTAGTCTCGAGTATCTATTTTTTTATATTTTTAGTAACTTCTATAATCCTTGTTATCGCCTCTCTCAAATTTCTTCTCAAAAGGTTTGTCATTAACTCTATCATCTTTTCTTCTATTAGGACATCTTGCAACAAAGTGTCCAATGTCTTTACAATTAAAGAATACAAGTGGTAACTTACTTTTGTATTTACCCTTGTCTCTCTACATTCTTCTAACCAGAAGTGCTTCTATTTCATCTAGATCTTCTTCTTCACTTTCACTTTCACTATCCCTTCTAGATGTGTGTCTATTACTTGATTTTCTTATTCTCATAGAAGACTTAAATGTAGACTCTAAGTTTGGTAAGACACTATTATCAAAGTTATTCAAATCAGATGAAATCAGTCTACTAATTAAACTATCAAGAGTAACTATATTGTTTGCTACTGCTCTTATTTCTTGAATGGAAAAAACTCTAATAGCATATACAGGTAGTAAGGTTCTTAAGATTTTACTTACCACTGTCTCCTCTTTAAGTGTACCTCCAACTCCTCATATATAATTAACTACTTCTTTGATTCTTGTGTTGTAATGTGTAATGTTTTCTCCTTCTTTCATTCTAAGATCATCAAACTTTTCTCTAAGGATTTCTACCTTGGCTCTTAGAACATTTGTATCACCTCCATATACAAGCTTCAGTTTGTCCCACATCTTCTTTGCAGTTTTGCAAACTTTGACATCTTCAAATTCAGCATTAAAGAATGAGGAAGAAAGCTCTATGACCATGCAGTTGTGCTCATGCTTCTCTCTCAATTGATCTACTATAAATACTCTTGTGGGAAACACATATTTAGTATCTAGGAATTGAGTAACATCATTACCAATACCTAATAATTGGAGTCTTATCCTACTTTTCCATAAACCAAAGTTGTCGTTGTTCAAATTGGGCACATCTCATAATATCATCTTATGGTCTTGACTTAGGTCTTGTAACATTCCTTTCTAATAACACAAGCTCTGATACCAATTATTAGCAATAACTGTGAGGGGGGGGGGGTTGAATCAGTGGCCTCAATAATTTATCCTTCAAACTTAACCACCAATCTATAAACCTCAGATTATTATGTCCCTACAAGATGCATGCCTTGAAATACTACTAATGATTAACTCTTTGTCGGTCTTCTCTATCAATCCTTATTTTTTCTTGATTACCAATAAGTAGTATAACTATTTACCAAAACTTATTAAATAAGAAGAGTATACTGATCAATCCATAATTAGCTATGTAAGATACAAAAATAGTAAAGAAATGAATCATACACACATAACACATGAATTTTAATGTGGAAACCCTGTTAAGGGAAAAACCACTGGGACCGGTACCCCAAATTTTCACTCTTCTGAAGTGAACGCTGTTAGGAGCCAACCCTGTTAAAGGTTACAAACACACTGTTAAGTGCGACCTTGTTAGAGGATTTTATACATAGAGGTTTTCACTTAGTATCGTACATCTAGTTCTACCATCCTTGAATCAGCCTCCTTAGACTTTCAATAGGTATCGGGAAAGTCCAATGCTACTTTCATGAATCAACCTTTTTGGCACTCCTTGAGAATTACCTCAATATATAGAAGACTGTTAAGCCTTGCTCAGTTAAGAGACTTAATGCTTCAATGGTTAAACTGAAACATTATGACCTATTCATATTACAACTTTGAATTCTAAATTTTTAGATCTATTTAACTTCATTACCTCTCTGACCAATGTATCAATTCAATCCTTGTGCTCCATACTTTCTGCTCTGTGATGCTGTCCTCATTGTTCATCGGTGTCTGCAGAATTCCTTAGCTCTTCCTTTAGCTTGTTTGATTAGCACTGCATGAAGTTGTTCTTCATTAGTTTCTCTTCAGCATCCTCTTTCTATTCACTCCCCTTAATCCCAATCGTAAATGAATTAACCTTGTCTCTTATATAGACATAATATTCATTGTTTCTTGATTCTTGATTGTTAGCGTTATAAAAAAATCCAGCCAATTAGATTTAAAGCATAACTCCTAATTTGTCTCGTAGATATCTTCTTGCCAATTGTACAAATCATCTTTAAATCAATCACTTATCTATGGTTAAATAAAACAAATTTAAGTCTATTTTTATCTCTTTCAGCTAGATATTTTTTCATTTTATGAACTCTCTATTTCGTCGATCAGCGCTGTAATTAGTCGTCAGTGACAACTGATAGTTTCATCAATGAGACTCCAGTTAGCTTCATGCTCTCTGTCCGTCGGGCATCATTGGAATTTTAATCATCAAGCAACACTGTCTTTAGCTTGTCAGGAAACCTTTTGACTTTTCTCATTGAGCATCATGTGGTTTTTCTTTATCAGGAAACACTATACTTCTGATTGTCGAATATCACTATGAATATTCTTCTTTTCTATGTCCTTTGGTTTGCACTCCATCAGTGTTGTTTGTCACTTACTCAATACTTGACTTTTATGCATTGCTAAAAGAATAACCTTTGTTCCTTTGATTCTCTGAAGTCTTTGGCATTATGTACATGACTGTACAAATGATATCAATTTGACATCAATGAAAATACAATACATTAACTGATTTAATGCCTTGCATTATCTTCAACTTAACATTGTCAAACATTCAATCACTTACATGTCATCAGGTTTGCCATTCTCAAACATGCTTTCATGTTGCTCGATCTGATGCTCGGGTTCCACTGTCTGTGACTTGGGTTCCTCTATCTAAAATTTGGTTCCCTGTGTTTGTGACTCATTTACCTTTGCCTGTGACTCAGGCTCTTCTACCAGCATCTTGGGTTGCATAGTTTGCAACTCAAATTGCATAGTTTGTGCTATTATATTTAGTGGTCGACTGTTGTGTTGTCCAATCACCATTTCTTGAGTCATAGGTATAGTATCAGGTTCATGATGCACAAATTTCCTATAGTCTTTAGCCTCTTTACTGCTCTTCTCTTCACATTTTTTTACAAACTCATCAATCTTGACATGTACACTCTCTATGACTTTGTAAGCAGTAAGATTCAGACATTTCTATGCTTTTCTTTACATGAGTAACCTAGGAATATTCCTTCATCACATTTTGCATCTAGTTTTCCATTTATTGCTTCCTTCAAGACGTAGCATCTACTTCCAAACACTTTGAAATAATGAACATTAGGTTTATAGCCATACCATAATTCAAAAGTTGTCTGGTTACTACCTTTCTTCAGTTCAACTTGATTAAAGGTGAGCACTGTAGTGTTGATGGCCTCCTTCCAGTGTTTGGCAACAACATTCTTTTCAATCATCAGGGTTCTGGTACAATCCATAATGGATCTATTTCTTTTTTATGCTATTCCATTTTTCTATGGTGTACAATTCATTGAACTCATTAGAAATGAATTCTCCTTCTCTGTCAGATCTTAGGCATTTTAGTTTCTTTCTTGTTTCCTTTTCAACTCTTGCAAGATACCATTTGAATTTCTAAAAAATCTTTTGATTTGTCCCTGACAAACATGACAGTCATCATTCTGGAATGATAATCCATAAATAGAATAAAATAATTCTCTCCAATATAGATTTTTGTTCCTATTGGTCCACATAGGTAAGTATGTACCAATTCCAAGACTTCATCAGTATTGTAATTCTTTCTTTTGAATCTTTTCTTGCTCATCTTTCTAATTTGACATTATTTGCATATTGCTAACTCGGGTTTCTTCAAAATAGGAATACCTCTGACTCTCTTGTTCTTGCTTATGTTTACCAGATTATCAAAATTTACATGACACAACCTTTTGTGCCATAATCATCTTTCTTCTACTTGTGCAATAAAGCATGAACCTTCAGTGAGATCAAGATAGAATAGATTACCTTTTGTTTGTTTTCCAGTTCTGACTAGGTTCCTTTTTCCATCAAGGAGCTTGACCTTTCCATTATTGAATTGTACCTTGAGTCCAATGTTTTTCAGCTATGCTACACTGAGTAGATTTCTCCTTAATCCTTACACCCAATAAGAATTATCACATTTGATTCCATCTGTCAGAATAATACAACCTTTTCCTTTCACAGGGAAAGGTTCATCATTCCACAAACTGACACTCCCACCATCATAGTGTTCAAGATGTTCAAATTTTTTTTTATCACCAGTCATGTGATGAGAACTGTTGGTTGTATTCCTTGTTTTGGAAGTTTTCCTAGTTCCCTATTCTTTTCTCTGTGATTTGGTGATTTTAACTCAGCTATCTCTTGTTCCTCTTTGGTTTTCCTGTGTCAAGTTTTCAAGTTTTCAAGTTTGAACCTATCTCAATTTGCAAGAAACCCTGAAAACCCTAAATCTTCCAAGTGTTAAAAGTTGAAAAACAAACCCTAAGTCATGTCGTTTCTATTTCGTTGTTTCTTTTTCATTCCACTTAAGTCATGTGTTTTCATCAAATCACTTTGTCGCGTTACTCCAAATGAATATTCCCTAATCCTTCCTGACTTGGCGATTTGCTTTTGTTGCATGGTCTCGTTTACATTCAGTATATTCTTTTGGCATTACGAGACTCTACAATTTCTTCATGTCGTGTGGTCGCAAGATCACTTTGTAATAAAGCATTATACAGAAGGGGCCCACTGATTAGTCAAGTAATCGCAAGAAATGCTCAACAGTTATTAATATGTCTTCAGACTTTGCGATTACCTCATGTCACGTTATCGCTAAGAGGATCCAAGTTTAAAAGTTAGGCAAAGACTTCAGTCACGTAGTCTCGAGAAGGAATGGCGGTTAAGAGATTTTGACCGAGACTTCGCGACTGACCGTCTGAGGTTTAGCGTAAAGCATAGTCGGCTTATCGCTAGGAATAGAATGATGACTCAGTTTTCCATTGTGTATTAAGTGAAAAAATGATTTTGTGACATGTGTCATAAGGTGAGTGGTTATTAAAAGGTTTATCTCATGATCGCCAAAAGGAGAAAATGGAATCAGCGACCTCGAGACTCTGTGCTTTTACTTTTGTCGCGATGTCTGAGAAAATTTTAAGGCCATAAAGGAAATTATGGAAATTAAGCGACAACCATTAGATAAAGAGATCAAAGGATCCAATGGTGGTCGCAAAGTCTGAGAACAAAAATGCCCTAAGGGAAAAGTCCTCCCGACTTGCCGATTAAGGTATGTCGCGTAGTCGTTAGATCAGAAAAAGGGGCATGTATAACTTGTCATGATAAAATTTAATACTCAGATTTTCTATTCTGCGATCGGGTGACTAGGTATGGTTGCATAGTCTTGACATGAAAAAAAAAAAATTTGGCGACAAGGAGATAACCGTAAAGGGTTAAAAGCAATGGTTAGTCGCAAGGTCTCAGAAAAGATAATAAGTTAGTGTTAACTATGCGCGACTATGATTTCTGCAGGGTCGCGTGATCGCCGAATGGTGACTTGGGTTAGCCAAAGGAAAGAAAGTGTATTTTCGCCATGTCTCAAGATAAACTATGGGTTAGTGATAGAGGTCGGCGACAAAGATATTATATGCAGTCGCATAGTCGCTTGATCCCAAAATCTAAAAATGGCGGCAGTTTTTGATGTGACGGCATGAATCATTTGGTAACCAATCATAGGCTTGTATTTTGATTACTGTGCAAAAGGAGTAGTTGAGATGTAAGACAGTTAGCAAATAACAGTGTGACATGTCAGCTCTTTTTGAATTCTGTAAGGTTTTTCTGAGGATTCACTTTTAAAAATTTGATTTCCTGTCAAGCTCATGGAACTACGACTAAGTTTTCATTCAAGTTCACAGTATGTTGAATTAAAGACAAAATTGATGTTTCAAAATTATGAGCTGTGTACTTTGAATCATGGCTATAAGAAGTTGATGGTGCATTAATTTTCATTCACCGTGCTTTCAGATTTCAGAGCCCAAGTTGTTAAGTTTTCAGAGAGAAGAGATATTCTGCTCAGTTTACAGTATTTTCAGAATTGATCAATAGGTTCCGAGTTTCAGAAAATTGTGCACACGTCGGTCAGCCAATCTCAGAGATTAATTTGTTTTAGTATTAGTAAGGAGTAGGAGATTCAAAGTACTGCAAGTATGAGTGGAGCTGTTAGTGTTGCTTCGAGAAGTGGAGGAAGAGAAAAAGGGAAAGGCGAGTTTTTTTGATGAATTCCTCCGTCTCCTGATTGGTTCAACACAGAGCAAGAAATTTAATGCTAATGTCCTCATTGATGAGTATAAAGATATTCGAGATGTTGTGACTCCAGGAACAACAGGTTTTTCCCTCTTCAATTATTTTTATAAGAATTTTGATAAGCCCATCCCAGTATCAAACCCTTGGACCTGTGGTTTAGCCAGGTTACTTGTTCATGATGTCTTCCTAGATGTAGACTTGTTTTTAGACTTAGCCAATCACTATGATGTTTTATCTAAGACCATCAGGAGGGATGATGGAACTACCCTATTAATTTTGAATAGAAATTCATTCATGTAAGCCTTTGGCTTATTCAGCACCATGTCTACCAAAATTGACATGACAAAGAAAAAAAAGAGGTATACTTCAAAACCTGGGATTGCTAGGGGCCAGTTGTTAAAACATATGTTAAAATAAGTCAGAAAGTATTTAGATCCTATGTCCAGGGACTGCCCATATTATTACAAGGATCTACATTTTTATATCAAGTATGCTGCATATGCCCTGTGCAGAGTGTTGGGAATAGATGGTGATGCAGAAAAGATTGATGCAGGGATTCTGATGATGGTATTGGACCTACAGGAGGTCCATTCTAACACCAGTTATGACTATATTTAGCATATCATAGATGAAATGCATGAGGGTTTCATTGTAACCTAGAAGAGAATGAAGAACCCAAATGAGAAGGAGCCCAAATTTTTGCATTATTTAGTTCTTATGCATCTCCTTTTGCATTTCAATTTTGTCATCATGGATGTTAATAATTTAACTCCTCAGAGATTCTACCAATCAGCACCAAATCCTATCCAATTTTGCATGAGGGTTTGGAATTACACTTCTAGGGAGTGTGACTATTGTGCCTTTCAAAATTGGATTGTGTATCCAATAGTATAGAGTTTAGGAACAAGCAGAACAAGAATCCCATTAAAGGTTATACAACTGCTTAGGCCCTGTGATTATATAGATAGCTGGCCTAGAAAGCATAATTGGGGTGACCTCTTTATGGAAGAAAATTACACAGTCATCAGGGTATATGGGTGTATTCACCAACCTCATTTATTACCATACTATGTGCCTGAAAGAGTGGCTGCAATGGAATTCATATGGCAATTGTTGTTAACAGATAATGAGCACTTTGCACCGCATAAGAAGGGGACTCTAACCCCCAGGAAATTCAAGATTTTTAACTTTACAATTGGTAAGGGTGCCATTGATGCAGTAGGTCAATGGGTGGAAAAATACAGGATGGGGGCAGCCCCTTATAGATACATTGATTCAGAGGGCTTCATGGCAGGGGTTAGGAAATTGTATACACATACCATCCCTAATACAAATGTCCACTGTGAGTGCATAGAAGAAGATGCAACAAGGAACATCTTGGATGAAGATGATATTCATACAAGAAGACTGAGAATCCATGAGTTGCTAAAACTTGAGAAGCAAATAAAGAAAAATGGGTTGTCTTTTGAGAGTTTTTACCTTGACCTCCCATATTTTGATAGAATTAAGGCCATGATAGACAACTATTATGTGCTTATAGAGCAACTGGATACAGTTCTTGACAAGAAAGGTGCTCAGACACCTGAACATTCAGAGTCAGAATACAATAGTAGTAGTGATAGTGATTATGCATGTCCTACTATGTATACTTCACCATAGCAAGCATCAGAGAAAGATATAGCTAAAATACCGCAGTTGCAGGGAGTAGAGGGTCACATTATAGATTTGTCAATTGCTACCCAACCAGATGATGTAGAGGAACCTGCTTCAAAGAGGCAAAAATTAGAAATAGGTCAGCCCTCAACTGAAGGGAAGAATAAGAAGAAGGATAAGGCTAAGGCCTTAGTACCTGGCAGTAGGTTATATGATCATAACCTAAGAAAGGAAATAAGGGAAGGTAAGAAACAATAGCCTGACCTAGATGATGAAGTTGAGGTGCCCCTTAAGGCTTGTGTTGATGAAAGATTGCTTCATCAACAAAAATTTCTAAATGATGACAACTTTGTTAAAATAGAGAAGTGTAAAGACTTCCTAAGATGGCATAAGACAGAGCAGATAAGATCCCAGTTCATAGTTGATGGGAAAGAGACAATAACAAATGAAGCTCTAGTGGCTTTACAGTCTTATGATCCAGAGAATGAGGATATTTCACCCGAGGATGCCAGGAAAATGGTGCTAGGAAGTGGAATACTATTGGCTGAGGGATGAGATTTGGCATCTGCCTTCATCATAGACCAAATCAGAAAATAGCCAGATCTCAAGATGGCTAGTGAGGTCCAGATGGGAGATGTAATAAAAGGATATGGGTATAGCCCAAAATCCCAAACTTTTGCAATGTGAAGCCTGAGCCCAAAAGACCAAAAGCCCCAACTAGTAAATATTCAAGAAAATATGGTGGGTAATCAAATGGTCTGGTCTATACAGAATACAGGGGATTTGGAGATCTCCCAAATTATGACACATTGGGCTCACTTGAATGAACAAAAGACTAAACAATTGTCTAAAAGGTGTAGCACATTGATGGAAGAGACAAGTGCATTGTCTAAGGATAGAGAGATGTGTCATATACAATTGCACCAGTAGGATTAGGTAATTAAGAAATTGCTGAAAGAGTTAGAAGAAAAACCTGAGGTGGTATATGTACCTGTACAACCACCACCATTCAAAATTGAAGATAAGCCTAAATCAAAGGAGGTTGTTGAATAGGAAACTAATGAAGAAAAGGGAAATGCAATTTCTTTGAAAGCATTGAAGGGTATATTACAACATAGAATTGAGATTCTAAAGGATAAAACTGATGTTGTACTCAATACATACAATAAGTTGCCAGCTTTGCATACTGAGGTAATGGGATACCTTGCTATTTTGAACCCTTACTTTACTAAATGGTTTTCTAGGGTAAAGTTATTTAAAAAGTTAGCATCTTTACAAGTCATAAGACCAGATTTTCCTGAAATAGTAACTGAAGTTGAAGATGAGATCAAAAGAGTCAATATTTCTCTCTCATTCTTTAAAGGAAAATTAAATCAGATAGAGGTTAAGTTGAGCCTCTTTTCAAATGATTTTAATAAGTTTATTCCTTCCTTAAGGGGAGATGATGATCAAGTAAAGACTGTAGATGTCTGAAAGAATAAATTTGACAGCAAGATGCCTAGTGATGAGACATTTCTCTTGGGAGAAAATCTTGATATAGAAGGATTCAATAAAATATTGAATGGGGCTTTTAAAGCAGAGACTGACATCAAAAAATTCCTACTTGATGTCAAAAATATCACTGATGCTAGATGGGATAGAAAAAAGTTGCAAGTATAGAGTACTCAAGAATTTAAGTGGCCATCGGATGATGAAGTGAAAACATGGGAGTTGATGACCATGCCCAAGAAAAAGAAGCCAGCAGTAGAAGAAGAAATCTTGGACGAGGAGTAAAGGTGAGCACTTGGCACTGCACTGTTCAAGATAAGAGGGAAAGTTATTGCAAAAGGATAATGTAGATGAGTATGCAAGCATGACTCTCCAGACTCAACATAAATACTACCAGCTACCATCTATACAAATCTGATTGCAGTTGCCAGATCGGGAGAAGAACAAAGAATATCTATTTTCATCTTTTGACTCAGTCGCTCCATCACTTCTTACTTCTTTTGTTTCTTTATAGTTTAGGGTTAGGTTTTTTATGACCATCCGAAGCTTATTGCATCCTAAATATCAAGGGATTCCAAGATGCTCATAAACCTATATATAGCGAAAGAGTTGTAATTTGTAAGAGGTCTTTGATGTTGGAATTTTTTAGAAGAGGAGATAATATATTGTAGAATTCAGATGTTCTGAACTTCTGTCTATCTTTTGAAGTTGTAAAACCTTTCATGTATGGAAGCTGGATCATATAAATAAAATATGGTGCAAATTTACTTTCTTCAAATGTTGTCTCTTTATTCTCTATGTATTCTCTTTTATGTTTAAGTTTGCAAGGCATTCTGAAGCATTTTGGTTATTAGGTAACTATCTAATTTCTTGCAAGTTTCTTTTAAGGAAAGAACTAAGTTTTGTGAGTAGTTTTAGGGAGCATAATGGTTTTTTAAGGATTTGATACAATCATTTAGAGGTAACAAGGTAATTTTTAAGGCAACTTATCTAAATTACATGTGGGTTGTAAGGCAGATTACTGTATTTTGTTTCTATGAGATCTTAGTTTATTGACTCTGTAACCCAAAGGATAGGCACTGGTCTAGAACTTGTTCTGATAATCTATCATTGTCAAAGTTATTTAAAGGTATCAAAACCAATTTAATCAAAATACTCTCATTACTAAGAACAAACTAAACTCAGTAAGAACTCATGTCAGCAGGATAGTGTTCATTTTAGTGATTCCTTGAAGAGTGAATCATTAGGTTATCCCTCCTACATCAAAAGGAAGAAGGATGAATATCCTTGTCTCACTGGTGTATGTTGTTAAAACCATAGCCTAGCTTATATTACTCTCTTTTAAATTAGTTATTGCAATCTCTCAAGTATTATACAAGTTATTATAGTGAGGTTTTTGGCACATAACCTGTGAATGAAAAAATCCACCAAACATATAGGCTGAAAATATCAGTAATCTTTAAAAGGCAATACCTGCCTGAGTATGTGGAGCTCAAAAATGAAGGAGGTGATAATAGATATCTGCAGTGTTATCAAATACCTCATAAATTATCTTTTTTCTTTCCTAAAAGAGGTTGCAATCAGGTGTACAAGGTATAGTGTGATATTTAGGTAAGTGGTGCAAGAAAAAGAGCTAACAAATTGGCGACTCTGCTAGGGATAGAGATTGTAAAGTCTTGTAGAAGTATTCAGAAATCTCTGGTGTGTCAAGGTCTAAATTTTTTACAAAATCCTGGTAGTTGTTTTCATACTGTCCCTTGATAGCTATTCATTCATCCCAATTTATTGGGTGGCGACTCTAAAAGGAAATCTCTGAGATTAGTGCAAAGTTAACAAATGTCTTAGAGAATGAATACTAGGTCAAGAGTAAGAACTGACCCAGAAAGGGTATTACATGAAGGAATCCCATCATCCTCAAGGGTTGGAGCCTCTTGGAGGAAAAACAAGAATCAAGTTGATATGGATGAAAATCCTTTAAAAGATGAAGAAATAAATATCAGGAATGATAGGAATACTATTCAGCACTCTCATGATGGAAATACTTCAGACTATGAGGAGGCTGCTGAAAGAGTACTAGATACACCCACACTCACTTCTACTTCAAATGAAAGAGAAAAGATTACTACACCTAGTTCAGATTCAGAAGATGCCCCTTCTTATATGCTGGCCAATGAAGAGAAGTTGATTTTGAAGCAGCTTTCCCTAGTTCAACAAATGAAAAAGGAAAGAGAAATAAGAAAGAAAAGAAATGATCATAAGGCTCTTGATAACAATAGAAAAAGACTTCCAAAACACCAAAATATGAAATAAATAGAGAAGCCTCAGAAAAACAAAGAAATACCATTCACTCATAAAGCTTCTATTTTGCAAATAAGTAAGGGTAAACAGAAGATAGGTGAACATAGAGATCAAGAACCTAAATTTCAGAAGCCTATGGTTGAACAAATGTCCAAATTATAAATTGATTTAGAAAAATTGAGAATTGAAAAGGAAACCATGGAAAAAATGTTGGAAAATGCCCAAATGGAAGCTGCTACAATTGAAATGAAGAAAAATATTGATTTTTTACAGTCTTCAAAATATTCTTATTCTGGACCAGAGAATAATACAACTTCTAGAGGAAAAGCTACTATGACTAAAGAAGATGATAATTTTCAAAGGAAACCATTGCATAATGAGAGGTATAAACAATTTGATTCCATTGGTATCCTTGGATACCCTAATGCCTTTCCTAAAGATGTGGGTGATATAGGAGAAAAGCTCCCAAAATTTGCTGGTAATAATGTGATTTCCTGTGAAACACATTTAAGGAAAATTCATTGACTTTGTTGATGACTTGAATATCACCCATGAAGATGTACTAATAAATTTATTTGTTCAGTCCCTTGTTGAAGATGCAAGAGAATGGTTTAGAAGCCTTGCTAATGGCTCTGTTGTTTCCATGGATGAGTTGATTGAATTAT